>JAYMTN010000336.1:0-17582 GCA_036897425.1 Erodium trifolium
GCGACTCTGAAGGTCCGAACAAGTCCACTTTTGACTCGGGTTCTCGTCCTGCGGCGTCCTAAATTCTGAAAAACGCTCCAAATACTTGGAAATTCCAATTCCAGGGCCTACTGCATGAAAGGAGGAAGAAAAGCATTCAACAACTCAATCTCGGGACCGAAAAGCTTAAGATGTGGGCTAAAAAACATCGAAAACCAATGCATTTTTCGCTTACATCAATTATCTATAATTTCTTCTGCCAGATCATCAGAGTTTAGATAGTAATCAGGATAACATTCAGGTACAAACTAGTATCTTTCATACAAAATACAAACTATCAATCTGGGCCCTTGGATCATAGAATCAAAGGCCTAGATTTAAACAAAATCCTTAATGATTTTGTCATTAATACATATCTTTGTAATTAATTTCGTAATCAATCACCACCCCTGAAAATTTCGGTGGCCGTCTGATCCCCTACATCAATGGCTCAGATTGGTTTGTATTTCGTACTTGAATTTCGATTTGTACCTGAAAGTTCCCCATCATATATATTCATAGGTAAAATATAGAGTTGAGCATAACATAAAACATGTAAATTTTAATTTCTTCCCTTTGATCCACGAAAATTGATTCCCCTACAGATTCATACAAATTGATGCATACATTGTAGCATCCTCGACCACTTCCCACTGGTGTTTTGTACGCACACTAACATAAATGTCATTCGTTTTTGTATCCAAGAACTGCCACCTCCGCATTTATAATCTAACGTTGCGAAGATGATACTTTTTTTCTTGTACAAAATATAAGGTGACTCCAACTCCGCTCTAAGTCATGGTTCGCCGATTGAAAGACTCCACCGTCAAGTTGGCGGTGAAAGCTGGAATCGAGTTCATCTTTCGAATGAAGATCTCAATCTGCAAATCAGTGAAAATATAAATTACTTTTTACCAAACAGATAATATATATTCTTTTGTGGCTTCATGGGCCTAAATTTTTGTACTTGGGAAGTTATGGTTCATAATACCTGTTGGGATATCTCACGCTGAGAAGAGTACTCATTTGGCTGTTGGGTCAAAGAACGAAATAAAATATAAAATTCTCCATTTATCAGGTATGCAAATAAATTTAAACAAATCTATGGAGCATTTTGTAACGGGTTATCAAAATGTCTTACCAAAATGCTCGTGTTTCCTGATTCATATTCAAATTGGAGTTTCTCATCCTCGCTTTGAGCATAGATAGACTGGAGGGTGAAACGTGTGGCTGGGATCCCATTAGGACGCTGATGTTCATCCATCACAATCTATCACCAGTGAAATCGACAAACAATCAATTACAAGCAGGAGGTAATTTCCTCAAAAACCATGATCATCTAACTTAAACACATGTCGAAACAAAGATTGATATTACATCATCACCATGACACATGGACAAGGGCAGGTCAGCATAGGAAGATAATACATAGTACAGCTACTGATATATGCATACCTTGTACCCAAAAAGCTCACAACAAGCCCTCCTGAATACTGAAATTCTATCTGCAAAAACAGTCTTGTATCTGCTCAATGGAAACGTTGAAATGTTTCAGTTACACTTGAATTGAATTGTGGTTTAGTAACTAAATAAATACTAAAGAGGTAGATCAATGATTCACCTTTCCTCGCGTTTTTCAAGGGTTGCAATTTGTTCTTTTAACTGCATTATCTTTCCAGATATATGAGAGTCCACCATTACTTTGCCAGCATCACCTATATTAACAACAACACATATATAAAGGAGATAAAGTAATCACAGAATTGTATAATGAAAAGGTTGTAGGGAGGGAAAAGTTCATAACGGGGATGTTCTAAAACATAATGCCCCACCTAAAGCTCACAACATATCACACTCTCTATCCTCTTAGAAGATGTAAAGATACAATTATTCCAGTTGCTTTTAGAAGAGTTCTTTTGCAAGTGGAAATTTTTGCACTGAACAACTAATTTGATTCAACCAGATAAACTAAGTCAGAAAGAACAAAGTAATAAAGGTTATAAAAATAGGAATTGAATTAGCATATGCTGCTGGAAAGTATATTACCAGTGTCCGCATCTGCTGATGGTTAGATTATAATATAAATATAAAAGGCAGTGAAGGTGTACTTCTGGTTAAGGAGACTTTTATTTTACAGATACAATATTTTTGAACAAGACAACATGTCCAAAACTGACAGTAACATAGCAGAATTGAATTGACCTCAAATAAGAAAAGAGAGCTATGAGAATGAGATCAAGGCACATTTAAATTTGTTTTGAACTTCTCATACCTGATTGACTATTTAATTCTTCAACAGCTTGTAGCCTCTCTTTTGTCTTCTGTAGCTCAGTTCGGAGAGCCTCTATTGTTTGTTTTGCCTCATTATCAAATGAAAGGGTATTCACCATTCTCAGAACTTTTGTATTTGCAGATGAAAAATCACCATGACCCAACTGCAGCAAGAAAGATAAACAAGTTGGAATATACATCACAAAATGAATAAATGTATGAATAAGGAGAGAACATGGACTAATGCTTGGAAACGTAAATGAAAATAAATATTTAACAAACATCCATAAAGAATAATTGAAAAAAAACGAAATCAAGCTAAAGCCTGGCAAACCAAAAAGTCCAATGACCATTGGGAGTTTACATTATAGTTCCATCTCCCCAAGGTCATTTTATTAAATAAAGCACAAAGTTACAGGGCAGCCAATGCAATTCAGGTCGGATCCTTTTAACACATAGAAGCATATACACAAATTTGAATAAGCAGTAATGCACATACATTAAAAGAAGAGAATTATTTAGTAGCAATTTTAACATCAAAACACACTTAGAAGTAAACATAACTAAAACAAACTTCAAAAATAGTCATTTTAGCAGGGAAGAACTAAAACTACCACTGTAATCATGTTACGCCATACAAAATAGTTGAAGCAACGGGCAAGCATTGATGACACATAATCAATATCACAACTCAAAGAGTGTCATTCTATCAGTCTGCATACTTACCCAGATGCTTAATTCTTACGGTAGAGAATAGGAATGTATATTACTGAAACATATTAGATTTCAGGTAGGGATTGTTTCTTCTTTAGGTGATGGGGAGTTACTATTGTGTATATAAATATGTAGCCTCAATACACAAGAATCATCAAGCTGCCTTCAAGTTCACACCTATATAGATCCCTAGCATCACCTAAGTTGGTACACTTAGAAATAGAACTACAGCATTTATTTTTAATGCTCAATGTAACCATACATACTAAAAATGCAACAAGAGTTCAGCTAAACTATCAACTATTCTCATAGATCTCTGGCACCTACCTTGGACTCAAGAAGAAATATCTCAGAACGAAGCCGATCACTCTCCCTCTCCAATGACTTTATTCTTCTTGCCTCACTATTCAACTTCTCATTAAGCAAGTTAATTTCATTTTGTTGACGATGACTCACTTCCTTCTGTTCATGCAAGTGACTCTCCAGTTCTCTTATAAAGGATTCCTTTTTGGCAAGGGATGATTGAAGCTCCTAAGAAAACATAGCATGAAAAAACATCAATATGGCCAAATAATTTAAATGACAAGTGGAACTGGAAGAGAGATAAGGACCTGAATAAGAGCTTCATCAGTAGCTCCATCTACTGCTCCATCTTCTTTTGGTCTCTTGAACTCATTAACAACATTTCTTAACTTATCTCTTTCATCAGTTACCATAGAAAGCTGCAATTAACAACCAAAAAAATTCATTGTAACAAGGAGTTCAATACACAAACATGGACATTTCAGTAACTATTATGACACAAACCAGAACAGCAGTTCTTTTATTATATTTACACATTGTCAGTACATAAGCATTACAAAGCAATTAGTAATAAGATCAAACAAAATTGATATTATTGTAGTGGTTTGTGTTATTTACATTGAGAGGGTGCACAATGGGGAATTAAGAGTATGCCTATGTGGATGTAACCTATGCACCTTACGATGAAAGGGGGCAGCTTATGCAGGCATTTGATGAGTATTAGATAATGGCAGAATACCTAGTAATCTACTGCTTACCATTAATTCAAGCCGCTTAACCTCTGAGTTTGACGCTTCAGCCTTCTCTTTGGCTAGTGCAGCCTCAGTTTCGGCATTTTGCTTAGCAAATTGGGCCACATCAAGAGCCACCTCCAATTGTTTCAAGCGTGCATTTGCCTCGCCCACCTTCATCTCACTTTCAATCACTCCTCTGTGTTTAAGATTTTTTTTTATCAACATGGGAAAATAAAAATGCTAAAATAAACACAATAGTTTACTAATGTATAAAAGGCACAAGACATCTCAAAACTCTAATTGTTACAAGGAGCATGACTACAATCACAAGAGATTAGGATAATCTCCCATATGAAAATCTAGAGAAGAACATTTGGGCATGAAGTATGCAACAATCATAAAACTGAATGAAAGAAGGCCATTTGTTTTGTTCTCAGGCTTCCCGCAAAATATTAATGAGCATGGTATCTCTACATGTTCTACCGACATAATTGCAGGCCCAATCACGGAATGGAAGGAGATAAATCACACTTTAAAGGGTCCCTATCCCTTTAAAGTACATGCCATCTTCCATTTGACACAATCACATGTGTAAACCAGGAATGAGGAATCCTAAGTGTTGGGAACACAAGACCTTCTACATGTCCAAATTATAAGAACAGGGGAAATGGTTGACAAGGCACCAACAAATTATTTAGTGGCAATCAGTGCACAGTTCAAACCTTTAAAACAGGTTAATTGACTTTAAATGTATAGCATTAAAAGAAACCTGATGACCTACTTTTGTAATGCTGCGAATTTCACAGGTATATCATCACAACATGATAGACCAGGAATGTCCTTAATCGTCAACTTCCAAGATGACAACTCGCTCTCCAACTTGTCTATAGTTAGCTGTAATTCTTGTAATTTAGTTAATTCTGATTCAGCTCTCTCCCTCTTGCTCTTTTCTTCCAGTAATTTCTCCTTCATCAACTCAATACTTTCATAAGATGATTTCAACTTTCTAGCTTCTCGCACTTCAGACTCCTACTTAGACAAAAAGCATATCAATCAGATATCCACGGCAGAAGTCCGTTAAACACAGTAACGATCAGTAAAATGCCAAAAATGAATGAAGCCAAAATCTTCACTGATCATTAAGTCAACTGAAGACGAGCATATTCACACCCACGCAAGTGATGGTTGCTATACAAAATACGCACTTAACAACATAAGAAACATGTCTAGCTGAATAAGTTAACACATTACTATAAGAAGAAAACACATGAATTATGATTTCATTTTAAACCAGTTCCATAACATCTTTGCTACAGTATTTCCCACTCAACTAGATGCCAAGTTTGAATGGCCTAAGTGCAAATACATTATGGCAGAACATGTCTGAATTCCAAATATGCAAGTTTGCAGATAAACAATGGGCATCAACACAACAGTCAATTGTGCTTGCACAAGAAAACCTTGCATCTTGTATTCATATGATAGGAAAACCTCAATTGACCAAATCCTAATATAATTAAACAAACCTAAATTAGTCCAGTTCTAATTCAATTATGAAATCCTAACATAATTATACCACAGCAGATCAAGAGGCATTGCATAGGAAGCAAGATAGCAAAAAAAAAAAAAAAAAACAAACTGACGTAGTTTCTAAGCTCTTCTTGCAGATGTTTCACTAAAACATTAGTCTCTGTTGGAGAAACTTCTTGAGATGTAAAACTCAATAACTTCTTCTCTAATTCACTCTTCTGGTCCAAGCACTGTAAAATAAACATAGTGAGCGACATTAGAAAATGAATGGATGAAGATAGTCTATTGTATGCCAATAGTCCCAGAAAACATTAGAGATCACAAAGGAAGATTACAAACACATAAAAAATTGATTCAGTTTTCCTAATATAATACTAGAATTGAGTATATTATCAAATTTACACTCAACAAACAGGGCATCATCAGAAGCAAATCCATAAAACAAAGAGAAATAGGTAATGTATGGTTCAAATATAAAATATATACAATGCTATGGAAACCTACTGTCAGTCGTATAGGAGCCAAAAGGAGTATGGAAAAGAGAAAAGTTAGTCACCTCATTGAGTTTCTTCAGAAGATCTTCCACCTGTTCTTGTAGTAGTTCTGATTCTTTCACTGCATTGGCAGCTCTGCTTTCCACTCTTTCAAGCTACAAGCAATAGAATTACGCCAGATAATCAGCAATAATGCTACACATGGAAAATCATAATGTAGTCAAACAAAATTTTGAGTCTAACATCTGCACGTATCCTAGAAACGGAATGCTTTGACTCTCTCTTCAGTTGTTCAAGTTCATTGTGAAGCCGTTTTCTTTCCCTTTCTGAACTTTCAGAAAGCTCTCTCAATTTTCCCTCGTTTAGAGTAGCCTTCTCTTCAGCTGAAGCTGCAGAAGACTCAGCTTTTCTTCGGAGGTTCACCTCACTTTGAAGCTTGACCTAAACAACAATTTCAAAATAGCAAAGTTTTACATACAACTAGCCAAATACAGAAAAAGAAATCACAAGAAGAAAAACAGCAAGGTAGCATCCCAGTGGACAGGATGTTAATGACAACACTTAATGACTTTTCAGCTAATCATTTTGAAGTCCATCAGCAAAATTCATTATAAATTAAAACCAAACAGGCTTACTATTACTGTGGTTCTCAACACAGAAAATTTATGTATATAAAAAAACAATTGACTCGGACCTCAAGCTCACTGCATGATTGTATTTGTTTTCTCAGTCGTTCTTGAGAATCATTAACTTCCTTCAAGAGCTGCTCTTGCAGTGCTTGTTCACGCCCTTTAGCAGCAGCAAGCTCTTGTTCTGCATACAAAAATTGATCCCGAAATTTCTTCCTCTCAGCTTCTGCAACAATTCAAACAGAATGAAGGGCCTGTAAAAGCTTGCACACCAAGGTATAATGCAAGGTACAACAAGAAAAATGACATGATATTACAGCTCTCTTATGAGAGAGCTGCACAGGGTACTAACATTCTGAAATGCAGCACAGAGATCTCTCGGGCATGACATTAGTTTTGATCAAACTTCATTACTGTATTAATATAGTGATCTGGATACAGTCCTTAAGGCTCACAGTTGATTCAAGAAAACTCTCGAGTTTAAAACATACCCTAATATGCTTGATCACTTGATACTCATTCTTTCAACAGTGCATCAGAAAGTGATAAAAGCATGTAAGAGATATATTGTCTTGTCTAATGTCTTGAACATCAACTCAAGGAAAATAGAAAAATAAAGTTCTTCTCCATCTTGGAAACTTTTGCCCAAAATAATTGACAATGATCTACTTCTCAGTTCTCACGGAGGCTTCTTAAATTAGTTTTTTCACTTCTGCATTACTGGTTGAAGAAAAGAGAAGAAAATGCAATTACATATTGGCAGCTAATGAAGTAAACTAAAGGGTTTTAATGTAAATTCCGTTATCATATATTCAGAATGCTTTGAAGATCGTAAATTTGCAAATTTTTGAATCAAGACAAAGTTCTGCTACAAGTTTAAAGCTACATGATGATGGAACGATCTACTGTAATAGCTTACCGGCTTTGATATAGTTGTCATTCAGTGCCTCCAGTTTGGAGCTATAATCACCTACCTGCTTTTCCGCGCTGCTCAAGGCATCTAGTACCTCGGATTTGACCTGTATAAGGAGGCACAAAGTTATTCAAATGATGATGTATGAAATAACATTCAGATGAAGCTGGAAATCAAGGGTGCAAGATATGTCTTATAGCTCAAAAGGACATATATAATCCATTCAAAGTCCAACAAACATCTTCTATAATCCATTACCAGACCCAATCTAATGGGTGAGCAATTTTACAAAACCATCATCATAATAACCAACTGAATCATAAGAATTTCTCAGGATAATCATCGGGAACAATCAAAATAAAATCAATTTACGAGGATGGTGCAAGTAGGACTGATCAAAATCAAAAGAATCCAATAGGAATCGAAGTTTGATGGAGGAAACGATACCATTTGGCGGCATTGGTAAGTGCAGAGCATGTGGTCGGAGGAGGAAGGTTGCGGCTGGGGAGAGGAAACGAGTGGCCCCGAAGGAGGGTCCTCGTAGATGACAAGAAGACGATCGGAACCGTCGGAGGGGCTCTCCGGAGCTCCGGCGGCTCTGGGCCTCTTTGGGGGAGGAGTTCTGAGCATCATTTTGTACAGTGCTTTAGGGTTTTTTGCAGCGATGGAGGATATGCGATGACGGAACCAATATCAGCTTTCTTCGGTTTGAAATCTCTCGCGCTCTCTCTCTCTCTCTCTCTCTCTCTCAAACCCCAAAGCTCAGTACAGTGAAAATGTGAATCTGGTTTTGAATCCCATTTCACTACTCAATCTCAATGAAAATGAAAAAAATTCTATTCTCACAATAAATATATTCAAATAGCAAAAATTACTATCCTAAAAATAATAGCAACAATTACTAACACATATAAAATAAAGTATTTCAAAAAAAAAGTATAAAATATTTTGTTTTTTATCTATATTTTTCTTTCCAAAACCGGCCCCTTCCCGAGAAAAATTAGGGATTATATCCTTTTGATTAATTAGAAAAGATCGTCATAGTCTTTTTTAACGAAAGTTATGATATTTTATTAATTTTAATAAACGATAATTTTATTAAAAATTTGGAGTTTTTATATGAAACCCAAAGAGAGCAGATGCAACCCATAAAATGAGAATCGTCTTAATATCTTCAACATACACAGCTTGAAGCCACCAGTCAAAAAGTCGCTCAATAAGAAATAAACTAATTTAGAACAACATACAAACAAGATAAAAAAAAACCGGGAACCAAAATAAAACAAGCAAAACTCAATCTTGAGATCAACCCAAAAGACCCCGCCACTAAAAAGAAACCAAAGTAACTGGCGATAAGGATTCCTCCTCGTCACAGGTGTCCTCGTAATCCAACCTTGAACATTTAAAGTGAGTGACAATCATTTTCTATAATTCCTTTTAAAAATCTTTATTTTTTAAAATAATATTATTATTTGATTACGAGGTGAGGTGATTAATTTATATTGACAAATTTCAGCAGTATAAATTATAAATAAACACCAAGTAATGTATTTACGACGATTAATTAAAAATAGTAAAATTAGAAGTTACAGGAAATATTCCACGAATGTATTCCTATCCCGTCACCGTGTACGGCGGGACCCACCACCCGAGAGTCTAGTCACTCATTATCAAATGAAATTAAGACAAAACCATAAAAAAAAAGGAATAAAAATAATAATAAAAACCTAGACTGAGAAAAGACTGCGAAAGAGAAGAAGTGAAAAAGAGGCAGGCAAGCAAGCAAGCATTGGGTCGTGTCGGCTTCAACCAAACAAAGACCATAACCTCTCCTCTATCTTCCTCTTCCGTCCATCACTCGATCTACTCGATCCCCTTCTCTCTCCCACTCAAACCCTAGCTCAATCCCCCCTTCCGATCGCTCGAACCTGCTGTGGTACGTCACTTGATTTCCTATCGCTTCCATGATTTTGCTTCATTTCCTATGAAATGATCGAGATTATATGTACTGCTTGTTAGGTTTCGCCGCTCTGCAATTGAATATGTTATCTGAGATCCACTCCATGTCTCAGATCTTAATTGCGCTTTAATCGTAGGTTTAGATGATATTGCACATAGGCTTCGTGAAATTATGGCTGAATCCTGCTTGTGTATAAGCTTATGAGCTCGGATTCACATTGTTTGTGCTGACGGTCACAAGTTATATGCTGTTTGTTTGATTTTCTTTCCATGTTATGTGTATTAAAGTTGTTGTGTCTTGTAGTGGTAAAGAATCAGGTTTCCTTTGCTTTACACTAAATTTTGCTGATTTTACGCCTGCTAAAGGTTATAGGATATGAATCTCGTGAAATGTTTTGATTTTCTGGCTAACTTTTGCCTGGAATTCCACACTATTTACAGTTCAAAGCATGACCACATTGACACATAGTGATTTATGTAGCTTTAATGAGCAGATTATCTGAAAAAGTGCATTGATTGTTAGAGATGTTATGTGCATTTTATTTACTGTTTCTTTGTTTTCCTTGTTGGTGAGGGAATCAACACATACTAACCCAGCCCTTTCCTCCTCAGGATTTATATAGAGTGGGTGCTTCCCGAGGATTGTGTAGTTCTTTCTATGGCATTCAATGCTTCTAATCTTCCTTCTGGAGGCCCTCAACCAGGTTTTGTTCTCTCTTTGTTAAAGTTCCTCACCATTTGTAGTTCTCTATTATTGCGGATAATTGTGATGTGGAGTATTAGGCAGGAGAGGAACAATTATGCTCTGGGAATTATGCTCTTGAGCTCTTCCCGACCTAATTGTTCGAAAGAATTTGCAAAATATGAATCAAATAATCTGGACTGGCAGTAAATTGCCCCGACATGATCGTATCTAGACGATAGAGTGAAGACGTGGATTCAGATAGACTAAGCGAGTCCTTGGAATGTGAGGGTGTATTGGGCACCACTAAGGTTAGCATTACCTAAAAATTTGCATTGCATGCACTAAGAGAGTACCTCTCTCAAAATGATGTTCTTCAACACCACCACTTTCACTACTACACTAGTATATCTTTGAAGGACTCAATCCGTTGACGTAGCATGGTTGGATTTTGGATCTGATGTTGTCGATGGTGCATTTTTTTCTTGTGCCATAATGTTTTATTATGTGTACAATTATATCCGGTAGTTGAATGATGGTTGGCATCTAACAAATGGTATGGTGTTTGCAGGGTCACTAGATGATCTTCTATACAAGGAATTATGGCATGCTTGTGCAGGCCCCCTCGTCACTCTTCCTCGTGAAGGGGAGAGAGTATATTACTTTCCGCAGGGTCACATGGAACAGGTATGCTGAACTTTGCAATGATGTCGCTTGTTTGATACATTTACATTTATTGTTGTCATTCTGATAGGAAGGGTAGGGTTATTTTATTTTTTCAAGGTTGGATTCAGTTCAGCTATAACCCATACATGCCAAATTAGGATTGCAATTTTCAACTGCATCTTAGGTTGAGAGTGTTTGAAGTTATCGAGTGGAGTTTGTGTAGAACTTTCTTCTTAGCTTGATCTATGCACCTATAACCATATTTTGGGTGTATGAATTTACCATTGCAATGGTTCTTCAATTGGCTGATGCCTTACTTTACCCTAAGTCCAATTGGATAGTTTTTTGAGTTTTTAAATTAAGCGGCTCTATTGCTAGGTTGGTTCTGTCTGGGTTTGGTTGGTAGTTAAGCTTGCATTCTATTATTTGTATATCTTTTGAACCCCAATGCCACACCAACAGTCACCAGAGAGTAGTAATTTTGTTGGGCAGACATAACATTTTGTGCTCTGTATTTGAAACCTCTGTTTGTTTGTATTCTAGTTTCAGTATGTGTATATCCATTTGCTATGCAGAGTTTTCTATCATGTTGTCATGTAATATTGTAGACTATATTTGCTAACTTGTACAATATTGCATATAAATACGTTTTCTATGCCATTGATTGGTTTGAATTCCGTATACATACGTTTTGCTATGCAATTTTTTTTAATCATGTTGGCATGTATATTTGTAGACTTTATTTGCTAACTTGTTTATTATTGCCTATACATACATTTTCTATACCACACATTGGTTTGAATTCCTGTAGGCATCCAGTTCAGTCTGGTATTCATTATCTCTTGCTATATTTCTCTATCATTGTGTTGCTTGTAGCTTATTATCTAACATATGGGTTGTTTTTGATAGCTTGAAGCATCAATGCATCAGGGGTCAGAGCAGCAAATGCCTTCATTTAATCTGCCGTCTAAAATTCTTTGCAAAGTAGTCAACATTCAGCTCAGGGTGAGTCATGATAGCTCTGCTTTCTTGCGGCATTTGTCTCTTATCTTCATAATTTCGACCAAGTTACTCCGGTTTTACTATCTTGACTAATATGCACTTTACTCTGTCTTGCAGGCGGAAGCAGAAACAGATGAAGTTTATGCTCAAATAACTTTACTGCCTGAAACAGATGTGAGTTATACCCTTTGGCTCCAACCTAATTGCCTTTTGTATTTTTCATGATGCATGTAATAGTACTTCTGTGTTGGTTATGAAGCTTTTTCAGTTTTTCTTCACATGTTTCCTCCCCCTTTCCCTTCCCCTTCCCAATTCTCATTATTCCATTGTCTTTTGCATACCTTTTGGAACAGCAAAGTGAGGTTACCAGTGTAGATCCTCCACTTCCTGATCCTCCAAGATGCACAGTCCATTCATTTTGCAAGACCCTTACTGCATCTGACACAAGCACACATGGTGGCTTCTCTGTGCTTCGGAGGCATGCTGATGATTGTCTGCCACCACTGGTTAGCTTCAGAATCCTCTCTGGCAATTGTAGCATTCCATCTATGATGCCACATAGTTTTTAATTTATCATGCTCCTTGCAATTTCCGCTTTTTGTTCAGGATATGTCCCAGCAGCCACCTTGGCAGGAGTTGGTTGCGACTGACTTACATGGCAGTGAGTGGCATTTTCGTCACATATTTCGAGGTAAACAGTCATTTTCAAGTACTTGTTTCCATATACACTGAGAGTTGGAGATATGTATCTGGTTGTTCCTACTTTTTAATGTGATTAGGTAATTCCAAATAGAGTTGGCCTGTTCATTTTTTCCGGTAGTTGCAACTATGTACTTATGTTTTTCCTTGTTGAAATAACGACGTATAAAAGAGATTGAAGAACATTGAAGTTTGTTGATAAATCTAGCATATGTCTTGTGCTTATCCAAATGTACTTGGGTATATTGGGCCTGGATGGAACTTGTTGACTTAGTTGAATTGATAGTCTATTCTTCATTCTTCTTCTATTTTCATTACTATGGCTATTTTATTATTGGTTAGACTGATAACTACCTAGATTTAGATGGTGTTTTATAATGTATATTGATGCTTGTCGGGCATCATGCTCAGAAGAGATTCACTTCCCCGCTTATGGATTAGTCAGTTGTCCCTCTTAGAACACGAGACATCAAGTTATCCCATATTAGGTTAAGTCGGGGTCAACTTTGGTCAAGCCGGAATACCCTCCGAAAAAATATTGCCTCACATATGAATTTGTTAAAACATGAGTAATTGAGTTATCCCATAATAGTTAAACTCTATACTGACTTTGTTCAAACCAGAAAACTGTAAAAAAATATATTGCTTCTGAGAATAGATTCTTTTTATTTATACTTAAAGCATGCACTACCATCACGGTGCTATTGTCTACGTATTGATCAAAACTCAGCACATATTATTTGCAGGGCAACCTAGGAGACACTTACTCACAACTGGATGGAGTGTCTTTGTGAGTTCGAAAAAGTTAGTAGCTGGTGATGCATTCATATTCCTGAGGTAATGCTATATTTATATATTTGATGGAGTCGTACTGTTTCCTTTTGAAGTTCTCCAAAATTTATCGTTTGCACATCCATACCTTTCTAGGGGTGAAAATGGAGAGCTGCGTGTTGGTGTAAGAAGGCTTATGAGACAGCTAAGCAACATGCCATCTTCAGTTATATCTAGTCACAGCATGCATCTAGGAGTTCTTGCTACTGCTTCTCATGCCATTTCAACTGGAACACTCTTTTCTGTGTTCTATAAGCCGAGGTTCTTTTCTTTCACCAGTTATTATATCATTGGTATTGTCAAGTCAGACTGGCAGATTTAGCTGTAGTGTTTTAGCTGGGCATATGTGTAGTTCTAATATAGGTTGTGGTGAGCTCATTGGTTGATGCTACTTTATTTTTGATAATGGCATATCTTATGAATTATCGTCATTTTGTTTGTATTTTTCTTGCAAATGTTTATTCTTTCTCCTAAACCCATGTTCCTGGTTTCTGTTAGTGATGGTGTTTTAAAATGGCTGGCACTGATGATGTTCTTGCATATATTGGCCATTTGTTTGGCTGATGATGTATTGAAATGATCCCTTAGGTTGTCAAAAGCACTCAGTTTGTTGTTCAGTTCTGTAAATTAGTGAAGAAGATATTGTGTGATTTTGGTATTAAATTTTTTGGAGTTAAGCTATGGGATCTTTGGATGGTCGCTGTTCTTATTATTGTTTTACATTTGCGCGGGTAACAACGTCAGCTACTCGGTTTTCTGAATTTTGTTTTTGCTAAACTTTGTCTTATTTTTGTCAGAACAAGTCGTTCTGAGTTCATTGTGAGTTTGAACAAGTACATAGAAGCTCGGAGCCACAAACTTTCGGTTGGGATGCGATTTAAAATGAGATTCGAAGGAGAGGAAGTTCCTGAAAGGAGGTACTTGTATCTTGCTGGCCTTCTATTTGAGAATTATTTGTTTGTATTTATTGATTGTTTCATTGTATCCCTTTAAAACTACAGGTTCAGTGGCACAATCGTTGGTGTTGGAGATAACACATCTTCTGGTTGGGCAGATTCTGAGTGGAGATCTTTGAAGGTGAATATGTTCAAACTCAAATCGTAATTGATTCTTTTGTTTGGGGTTACATATGCATCTGAAATGATGTCATTTTCATATGGTCATATACTAAAGCGTCTTTAGCATTTCTTGCCTTCTCCAATATATAATTGTATGCATATAAGCTACTAATCAAGTGTCTACAACTAAATTGTGGTGTGATTGAAGAAATCATTTATTTGTTTAGTGTCTTTTGTGCATACCAGTGGCAAGTTTACATGCTGCATCATATGTGTTACGGTCCCCGAACTTGGATCGAGTCACGAGATAGTTGTTGTAGCATTCGTTGGAGAGAACGCAAGATCTCGATAGAAACCTTTCGGCTTTGGTTTTTGTATATAATTCTTGATGTTCTATTCATTAAATAACCAGCTTATAAATAGGTTGGACTTCCAAACTAATACAAAGATCATGGAGCTTCCCATAATCACAACATCTTAAGAAACTACCCATAATTAATAACTAACTACCCATGATCACAATAACTAAGTGGCTATTCATATCTAATAAATAACTACCCATAATTACTAAGTAAATAATAATGTTAATGCAATTAGAAAACTAATAACAGTAAATATATTAGACTCCTAACAGTCTATCACTTCTTACCTGCATTTTCTAGTGGCAGCTAATGATAATCCAATTACTCCAGCTCCTGCATACAAGTCACAAACTGACGATCCATATGGGACATATTTCTGTAACTTGTGAAGCAACATATCAAAAGCCTGAAAAGGAATATCAACCAATCAATATTGAGTTGGAATTTTGTTGAGAGGTTAAATCAAATGCAATTAACTGATCGGTGAGCTTTAATCAGAAAGAAAATGATTGTTTCAAATGATTTGACGAATCTTGACCCCGTTACGCTTAATTTTGCCACAATAACATACACAGTTATAGATTACATGCACTCTCCGTCAAATAGGAAATAAAACTTAAGTGGATAAGTCTACTTACCTTTGTGTTTGCTTGGCCAAAACTGGAAGGAGCCAAGGAAATATCAATTCCTCCAACATGTTCCCAAAAGTCTGCTTCTCCCAGCAAATGTCTCCACCTATTCCCAAAAATGACCTGTGTCACCATAAAACACTTTTAAGTTACAATATATATAATATAACGAATAAATAATTGCAATAATCTGTAGATGAACAGAAACACACGATTCTTAATGTTATAGAAGAACAATATACATCATTGAAAAAGGCTGCATCATACAATGACATTAAAACAAAAGGAGCTAAGAGAACAAAAATGACACAACAAAGAAACATGCAGAAAACTTGCGGACTGGTGAGTAGTGATATGTCATCTACTTCTTTCTTAATAAACATTATACTTACATTATTAGTCGATGTCTGAAAGTTAGCCCACACCGAGTGAATTAAATGGGTTTTGCTTCTTGGCCCACCCTGTCTCCATAGAAACTGCACTCCACAACACAGAGAACGACATAACATTATCAAGAAAATATTTTACTGCAAAAAACATGAATGAATTAATGAATAAAATTGAGAAGGTAAGCTCACGTTGGCCAAGTCGTTTAATTTATCTGAACTAGGTGCATTCTCATTTCTTCTATTCCAAACTAATGAAACCTGTACTTTACCTGAAAATCAATAAAAAGAACATCATTCCTAGATGTCTAAACCTCTATAAGCCAAGAATGAGAACTTCTCTAAATGAATATGGCAATATTAGTGAGAGTTGAGCAGGTTACCTCCCTCATATCTTTCTGCTGCAGGCAGGGAGGTATCGTATGTTGTCACCGCCATCTGCATCCCCCACCCAGTGAACAATAGTTAATCTCAATAACCACATATAATCCCAGTCAAAATAATGTTCATCAGTGTAACTTAAACAGAATTACTCACCTGAACATACCGCAGTTCTCCTGTCCCCTCATCTTCATCAAAGGGTTCAATACCCAACACCCTAATACCTGAAATGATTTTCTGAATAACTTACAAATAATTCTCCTAGAAACATAAAACTGATGAACCATCTATTTTAAGCACAAATAACTTGCCTCGTTTCAATAGCTGAACAGCAGCATTAATATTAGGATGATGAGCTGTGAAAGTCAAGATTAAGATAAATGTAAATCAATTGGAAAATGTATGAGTTGTAAACAACAACAACAACAACAACAACAACAACCCTAATCAATTGGAAAATGTATGAGTTGTAACTACAACAACAACCCTAATCAATTGGAAAATGTATGAGTTGTAACTATAATAACCTTTGCAGTCAGGAATGTCGACGACATTATGAGTACCCTCCTCATATAGCCCAATTTGGGGGCTCGCCGACGAACCACGGACGGCAAGCTTAGCGCGACACCTCCATCCCCACTGAGAGCCAAACATAAGAGGATAAGGATATTTTTTTGAAAATTGAACAATAATAAATTGAAGAGTATGATAAAGTACCAGTCTGGAGCTGTCAAATGTGAAGTCCAATACGCCGAGGTTCTTGAAAAACTGGGTAGCCTCGTCGAGAACGATGGGACGGTGGAGATCGAACTCGTGCGTGCACCCGGAGCAGCTGGAGAATCATTCAAATTTCTAAAGTGACTTGAATGTAGAATGAAAATGAGAAAAGGATAGATGAATTGAGGGTGCGTACGAGTCGAAGTGCTGGCACTGGAGGGCGCAGGATAGAGAGGGCAGTGGGGTGTCTTGCCGGACGGACACAAGAGGTGGCGGCGGCGGAGGAGCAGTCTGGGTGGCGGTGGCGCGGCAAGTGATAAGTGAGAGAGACGAGGATGGGCGAACAGAGAGTAAGCACAGAGACATGCTTTTGCTCTCGCCAGGAATACGGATAATGTCACACGCACAAATATCTATTTCTATACAGATGCTTTTCAATTCACCGGATTAATTTAAATTACCATCCTTTCTCCTCTTGTTTTTCTTTTAAGAGGAATACCGGCACCATGGTTTTTTTAGAATAAAAAATAATCTATATTATATATTAAATGATTAAAACACTGTATATCACGCGCGGCTCTTACTGTTTCCACTCGCAGCCTGA
>JAYMTN010000337.1:0-17582 GCA_036897425.1 Erodium trifolium
ATTCATTCATTGGTTTGTAGCTAAACCATCCTTTTGTACCCATTTTCTCTCTTCGAAGAGGTTAATTTAAATTTACATTCGCCGATCAAAAAATAAAAAAAACTTTTGTAGGGAGACAGGAGAATACATGAATATAGTGAAGAGCTATTATTGTCGTCTTTTCTATAAGAAATAGAAGGAAAGGGCGAGCAATGAAAATGAAGTGGAAATAAAAACGTGCAAGAGAAGGAAAACAATGACACGACAGAAAGAATCAATTATATGTGAGGAAGAAAAAAAATATAAATGAAGACAAATAAAGTGGAATTTTTGTAATATGTCAAAGCTCAAACTGTTAGGTGGAGGCACCAAGATGTATATCAAGTGGTCAATTCATTCACACATTTTCGATGTGGGACAACACTTTAACACTCCCCTTCACGTGCGGGCCTCGCACGTGGCAAATACATGCCCAAAGCAGCTTGATACCATGTCAAAACTCATTCCAACCTAAAAGTCAAGTTGATAGGTGAAGGCATCAAGATGTATACCAAAGGGTCAATTCATCCACGCACTTTTGATGTGGGACAACACTTTAACATAATAAGAACATTATTGTAATAGTTTCTAAAATAGTAAAGATGCATTATTATAATAGTTGCTAAAATAGTAAGATGTTTTATTGTAATAGTAGACGATGATTTCTACATAAGGAGCTCCATCTCCGTGTAAACACAAGTTCTAATTTCAATAAACTTTACTTTGTAAAGATTTTACATCTATTTTTTTCATCTACCAATATACTTAACACGTCATCCAATTTATATCCGAAATAGAATCATAGAGGGTCTTGTTAGCTACCACTGGCATTATCCTGCAAAAACAAAGAACTGTGGAAGGTACTGAGAGACCAGTTGAGAGTGTACATCAGAACTCTACGTTTTGTTGTTTAAATTCAATGAAGATTATCGCTATGGTTATAGTATTACGAAAGATAGAAATTATTGATGTTTGAATCAAAATCAATGAAATTACAGTGGAGACAATCAAGGCCAACATTTTAGCCCCGGTACAACTTCTTGACAAATTCATCGTAAGAGCTGCATTCTTACACAAATGTTGCAAGTGTCCGAAGGTATCTGGTTCAAGTCAGTATGTATTCTTTTAGAACTTCATTCGTTTTAAAGTTTTGAATTTACTCTTGACATTTGGATCCGAAGTTATTGATAAAGATGGCGATTATGTGAATATTTCTTTTATGAACTTACATGATGATATGGTGATGGGTGATGGACCAGACGTGAACAATAACAAGGATATTTATTGATATCATATGTACTTCAAATAAACTGATGACTTGCTGATAAAATGCTCCAATCCAACGATGACACCAATTCAACACGAAAAAGAAGATGAAAAAACTAAAACTTGTTCAGAAATGAGAAATCAGAGTACAAGTTTTCAAAGGGAACAAACATCTGTCCGATCCACCTTTACATACATTGTTAGTCGGTCTCGTAGGAGCGAATCCACACACATCTATTCTTGGTTGCATGGTAGGGACAGCAGAAATGGTGATCGTGAATCTTTACACAACGATGCCTGCAAAAGTCCAGAACAATTACTCCATCTGATATAAGCGTCATACTTACCTGAACTGGATGTCAGATAATTTGGAACTAAGTTCTAACATGTGGTGGAAAGTCATATGCAATACCAATTTTGGGACATAGAGATAATAGCCAGACCTGCTTAAAGTGCCATTTCAGCCTGCAATGCAGCAAGTTCGTCTTCCTCAGCTGTGCGCTTTTGAGGAACAGGCCGTGTTGGTTGCCTGCCACCTGGGACATGCACCGGAGCTGCAGGAGCAGTAGTTGCCGGCTGAAGAAGCTGTTCCTCCAACTCAGCACCTTCCAATTCTTCAAGTTCTGCTTCAAGTTCATCCTGGATGACAACAAATGATAGTTATATCACTATGTTCTCAACGCTAAGAGTCCAGCCAAGGAAGTTTTCTTTTTCACTACCGTGACATTTCATATAGAAAAGCCTAAAAGGTACCTCATCAAAGTCAGCTGCAGCACCAATTGGAGTTGACAATGCTTCTTGAATCTGTTTCATGTTCTCAGTCTGCTCATTGATCTCGTCCATTGTCTTATCAACATCATCGATATTCCTGCAGAATATAAGACACGTCAGCAGTACTTCTCACCAAAACAACAGAGAGCATTGAGTAAAAGCAAACTATGGGGACGAAGAAGAAAATGAAACCACTACTTACACAGCTTTCTGCATAGCCTTCATTGCAGCAGCTCCAGTTCGCAATGCATCTACGGTCTCGGTTGTGGCTTTGGCACCCTCTAGCATTATCATCTGCAAAATTGATGTAAGTTACATGGCACACATAACAAATCACCTAAGGTAGATAAGTTTCAATAGAAATCTCCTAACTTTACTCAACATATCAATTCCAGAGCACCTGATCATGGATTCGTAGTTGGAAATTTCCAAGCTGCTCTATTTGCTGTTCATACAATCTCTTTCTCTTGAGACATTGTATAGCCGCTGCATGAACAATCACAACTTATAAAACATATATATATTGAAGACTGGATTGTGATTGTAGAGGGACTTGGAGACGTGTGAATAGAATCTAATTTTCAAAGGCGAAGTTGATTCTTTCCGCATAAGGAACCCGAAATAGATGTGGGGTTATCACAAATTTACTCCTTTTATAACTCTCCAACAAGGAAACCTAGCATTTGAAAATCTTGGATCCTATCCTACAAAGGTAACCTACCTACAATTCCTTGGGGTAAACCAGCAAACATAAGGCTAGAAAATTCTATTCAGTACTAGCTTAGTTAACTAATAAGAACTGCTAGAGCCACATCTATTTGCATGAAAAGTAAGAAATTATGACTTCCAAAACAATCATATGACAATGCTGCAGAAGCAACCAAAGAAGACAACAAGCAAACCTACAAATAGTTAATTTCAGAAGCGACACAGGAATTTGAATCAAATAAAAGAACTTGAAAGCTATAACTCAAAGAACAACCTATCAAAAGAACATACACATATCCGTAAAAGCAGCATGAGTATTCTCCACAGTCATAAGTCATACCCCTTTTGTTCTTTGCTCTGGTAAATTCCTTGGCCTTTTCAACCTCTGCGGAGGCTTTCTTAATAAGTACCTTTTCCTTCTTCTCCAACATTTCAAGTGTCTGCAGAATGAGGAGGTTTCAGAAATATGGCAACTAGTGCTGACACGAGACAAAAGGCATAAAATTGATACTTCATAGGAATAAATACTCAAAAAGAGAAGACTATCTTTCTACCAAAAAGAGGTACAAAAGTCCTCACAGATCCACCCAAGCTTCCCAGCTAACATCCTAAGTAACTCATATGAAGAGAAGAACCCAACTTTAAATGAAAGAACACATCCAAACGGGCTTTCTCTTATCAGTGTTACGCTTGCAAGTTATAAAGCTACATAGTTCAAAAAAATTAGACACTCAAAAGACATTGCAACACTGTAGTGCGCAGGACTCTCGAAAACATGAAAGCAACTCCCCTAGTGATTATACCTTCAGTAAGTACTGGCAAACATGCATGGGAGTAAATATATCACACCGGAATAAATCTACATTCAACAGACCAATGCACGTTTTATCCTTACGAATTCCATTTCTTGTAAAAACTATCTATTTTATAGTGTTTAAAGACCCGTCACTGCTTTAATTGCACCCAACTCAAACTCATAAAACCAATAACCAGCTTTAGGATAGATATCGAAAGATTTAAGGAAGACTATACATTTCACAATCCACAAAGCCAATAGCTGCTACTCAAGTCCCCCCAAAATCCCCCAAATCATATTTTTTACCTACAGACATCTAAGTAAAAAAAAATGCAGAACTCAAACAGAACCAACATCATCTATAAGTGTAAATCAAACCCAATCTTTCCATATGAACCGAAATTAAGCTCATTCAATGAATAGAGGAGCGTTGATGACCTCGTTTAACTTGTCCAACGTTGTGAGAGCATTAGTCTCCTGCTTGGGTTTCCCAAAAAGCCTGTTCAACATGATTGGTTCCTTCAATTTAAAACCCCGATCCTCTGCACCACGATTCAATCAGCATCGACCAATCAATTGAAACCCCAATCCCGGAACCGATCTGCTCAGCGAGAAAAAAAGTCAATCAAACAAAAAATTCACCGAACAAACACAATACCTTTTAATCCGCGACGGAGAGGTTAAGAAACCGATGAGCAGCAATCGAATTCACCAATTCCGGTCTCGAATCAGGAGGGAGAGGGATTGGGTTTGGGGATGGAGAAGAAGCTTCATTGCCTTCTCCTTACGTCGTTGTTGGAGGTCACTGGACTACGTGTCAAGATCTTATTGGTTCTCATAGAGTGGGCCTTTACAACTCACCAGTCAATCTAGTTGCATGGTGGACTCCTACCCGGTGATTGCTTCGAAAGTGATTCCCAACGCCGTCGTTTTGCATCTCTCCGATTGGGCCGAGGGACACACTAACAGGTTTGGGCTTCAAACTTTGGGCCCTACGTGTCAAAACACATTGAGGCCGTTACGTGTCACGCTAGGGTTTTGGTATTTGAGAGCTCCGTTATCATCCACTTCAATTTCTCGCTTCGTCTCTCTCAAGCTTCGCCATTGTTGTCGAGCTCGGCCTTCCCCTGCAACAATGGTGAGTCTACCTTCTTCCTCATGGCCTTTTTCTGTCTTCTATTTGGTGGTATTTAGCTCAATGTAGCTCTATTTGGTCGCTAGGAAAACGCGGGAAAGTAGAATTGAGTACTGTATATTTTCTATGATCATTTTTCAGGATATTGAAAGTTCAATCAGACTTCAAATGCTTTAGTTATTTTTCTATCATTTGCATACTCTTCGAACACCAATCGTAGGTCATATTGATCAGTCTCTGTCTGCGCAAAATTTAGCTAATGCTGTACGATTTCAACATATGCAGCTGATTTTTCGTTTCCAGATGCCAATGTTTGTTATTTTTATTTTTTCGTTAGTTCTATAATCTATGTGATACTGCTTTAGAAACTGTTTTAATCAGAATACAATACTGTAATAGATGACAAAGACAAAGAGAAATGTTTTATGCTCATAATTATTGTTTTTTTTTCTTTCTGTTTCGACTTGTTTTTTTTATTGATTAGATGTTATGGCATGTATAATATATAAGTAGTTTTATGTACTCTTATATTATTTGCTTAGTTCTGAAAAAGGTGTCATTTTATCATGCATTTAACACCCTAAGTTGAAATGTCTATATGATTATTTAGAAGAATTTCCCTTAAATTTGGCTTGACTTGGGGTTCTTCTTATTTCTGTAGAAATGTAGTGTTTAATCTTAAGTTTTCTTGTGCGCTAAATGAGGAGAATTTTTACTAGCTATAATTGGGTTCATTTCATGACCTTGGGTATACTGTTGTTACTCCACTGCAATGCAGTATAGCATTCATGATCCGTCTGTTAGTTTTTTTATCTCACAAATTTGGTTATGGAATGTAGCCCTTCATCAAGCCTCAGAAGTCAAGGGCTTACTTCAAACGGTTCCAGGTCAAGTATAAAAGAAGGAGAGGTATGTTATTTTGTTGTCTGCCTGATATTGTTGTTGGTGTGTTTTTCCTTGATTACTTACTATTTGATTGCCTGTTTAGATGGTAAGACTGACTACAGAGCCAGAATTCGGCTGATCAACCAGGACAAGAACAAATACAATACCCCCAAATATCGTTTTGTTGTGCGATTTGTATCCTTTGGACAACTTATGTTTCCTTACTTTCTTTTTACTTTTTTTCTTTCTCCAACTTCCGTTTTTATGTTTTCTTGTGTAGAATATTTCTGTAATCCTCAAGGATTCTAACACTGTATTCACTTATAGGGATTACTTTCTGTGAAAATTTTAATTGTGTTTTGAAACTTGTGAATGAATGTTGAATTTGTTTGTGTGCAAGAGTAAATTAATGATTCAAGAGATACCTCTGCTTAATGTGTATTTACTGTTCTCTGATTATCATAGAATACATTAGTTTTCACCTTAACATACTACCTTCAGACTAACAAGGATATTATAGCACAAATTACATCTGCCAGTATTGCTGGTGATATGGTCCTTGCAGCGGCTTATTCTCATGAACTACCTCAGTTTGGCCTTGAAGTGGGCCTCACAAACTATGCTGCTGGTATCATACCTCTTTGCAAACCTATTAAACTATAGATTTGTTCCCTTGGAGATATTCTAAGCCTCTGATAAACACAGCTTACTGTACTGGATTATTGTTGGCTCGCCGAGTACTGAAAATGCTCGAGATGGATGGCGAGTATGAGGGTAATGTTGAGGTAACATGCATCTCTTTTGGTTACTTTTGATATCTCTCTCATTTCCACATTTCCTTAGATGATATATACCATCCTGCAAATGCTTGTTGACAGGCAACTGGGGAAGATTTCTCTGTTGAACCAGAAGAGAGCAGAAGGCCCTTCCGTGCTCTCCTTGATGTTGGTCTCCTCAGAACAACAACTGGAAATTCAGTTTTTGGTGCTCTTAAGGTATATGCTTGCTCATGAATACTTAAAATATAAAGGATGAACTCATCATCCATTTAGTAGTTGCAATAAAGTTTGAAGTCATCATTCGAGTAATTACATTTAGCAAATGTTTTTTATGGCATTGAAAAATTCAAATTATAATAACTGTCTTCCGGCAATACGTGATATTATAGTAGTGATCATGATATAGATTGTGCTGTTGACAGTTAACTATGTGATTGCTATATCTCTAATTGTGATTTAGACCTAAGCTAGCTTTTTTTTAATTAACTTTTGCTTGTTGCTCAACTTCAGGGAGCATTGGATGGTGGACTTGATATTCCTCACAGTGAGAAGAGGTTTGCTGGATTTGACAAGGAAGGCAAGCAACTTGATGCTGAAGTTCACCGAAAGTACATCTATGGTGGCCATGTTGCTGCATACATGAAGGTATAGTCTTTAGTGGATGAGGTTTTGGTTTGGTATTAAAAAACGTGGTATATCCAAGGTTCTAAAAATCGCTAGGCACTAGTCGGGCAGCTAGGGCCTTTTAGGGATTAATCGGGTCGGCCAACAAGGAAATGGCGCCTATGCGGGCGACTAGGCGGGGCCTGGTCGGCCAACAAGATATACCGTATATCTTGTTTAAGTGTTTAGAATTTCCATTGAAATTTTCTGCTTTATGCAGTTGTTGATTGAAGATGAACCTGAGAAGTATCAGTCTCAATTCAGTGAGTACATTAAGAAAGGGATTGAGCCTGACAACATTGAGGGACTATACAAAAAGGTGCATGCCGCAATTCGTGCTGACCCATCAATGAAGAAGGCAGCCAAGGAGCCACCGAAGGAACACAAGAGGTATTGCTATTTTTTCTTTTGGTCTTGTGTGTGAATATTGAAAACTTGCACTCATGTCTATAGTAATTTAAAGGGGAAATTACACTTCACTACCCTCAATCAACTTTGTTTTTGTTTCAGTTTACTTTATTTTGAGCTCTAACGACGAAATACCCTTCATATACAAAAAAAAAACACCTTGAAACAACTGGAAAAAAGAAGAAAAATTATGAAAATAATAATAAAATTAAATGAAGAAGACTACTGTGCTCATCTTTTGTGATTTATAATGAAGTTTTGTATTAGGGGCATTTGCATCATTAAACCTCTAATTGTTGAATATTGAAACAAAAACAAAGTTTATTTGGGTGAATAGATGTAGGATGTGAATTGATGATAGTCCAAAAACATGGCAGTGAAATATAATTTTCCCTTGTTTAAATAAGTAATATAATTGACTTAATGGTACACTATATCTTCATTTTTTTCTTCTTCTAAAGATGTTATGTTCCTTGTGCTTTTGCATGCTGCATTATCTGTAGCAGTATTATACCAAAATTGCTCATTGTGTTGGGTCTATGACAGGTTCAATCCGAAAAAGCTGACTTACGAGGAAAGGAAGGCAAATTTGATAGAGAGAATGAATGCTCTCAACTCTGCTGCCGGAAATGTTGATGATGATTCAGATGACGAGTGATCTTAAGCCTTGTATGCCGGATCTTCTGGATTTGAAATGTGCACCAAAATTTTGCTATTCGAAAACAATGACGGCTCATGCCAAAGAAATAGATCTTTGTTTTCTTTAAAGTGATCCTTGATCTTTTTTATTAAAAAAATGCCTTACATTTCATCGAGATCCTTGACAAATTTAATCAGAAAAGGCCTTATAATAAAACATTCAATCGAATCTTAATGCAAATTGCATTAATAAGACATGTTAAATACAATTCTAACCAATCGATCATCATCCTTACAGGCCGAGCAAAAAGCATAGACATAGGTATGATTTATTAAAGTATAATAGTGGGGCGGGGCTGGATTCTGCAGGGTCGAATAGGTCACGATCTAAGGTTGATTTGTGATTGTCTTGTAGTAGACGTCAATTTGACAGATTGATTTGTATCAGAATCTCTAGGTGTCAGTAGACGTCAATTTGACCGATTGATTTGTATCAGAATCTCTAGGTGTCCGAAGGCGAAGGAGGGAGAATGATAATGTCTTGCAGTGGATATCAATTTCGACATTCGGACCAGAATCTTCAGGTATCCCGAAGAGAATGAAACAAGAGATTTCGATTGACAAATAGATTCATCCAAACCGGAGAGAGAATCTAATAAACAGAGGAGGAAATGTCACTTCTGCATCAGTTTCTGACCGAATAGATTCACTGTAGAGATTAAGAAGAGCAGATGAAACAGAAGATTCTGAGAGAAGATAGAATGGCAACAACAATGTAAGCAGAGCACCAAACCCCAACAGCGAACAACAAACTCATGCCATCACTCAGAGCCATGAGATCACAAACCAATTTACTTCTCTGAGTAATTTCGTCGAACAGTTGGTGTGCTTACACAAAACCCATTTCATTTTGCCGATTCTATCTCCTCTTTTATGGAAGAGAAGCTTTGTCAACGACTGTTTTTTTTCCTCCTGACGATACAATGCCAAAAACGTGCTCTTTTCTGTTGTAATGGTAGACGATGAAATAAGACCACAGTTTAGTTTCGGTCACAGCCCCTTTTATCTTCCTGTTTTCTCATTTTTTACCTTAAGAAGCTTCAAATTGCATTTTGACCCCTCCCGCAATATATATTTGCAATCTTCTTCCTAGCTCCCTCTCTCTCTGGTTTAGGTTTTTCTTCTAACCGTTTTTCTTCCCAAATTTGGGTTCTTCGTCACCTTTTCACTTGGTCTCTAGCTCAAACCCTGAAATTTCAATTGTTAAGAGCGATACAATGGTTCAGTTGTTTCTATCGGAACCTGATTGGAGCCGAGAAGAAGATGATGTGGAGGCGGCGAAGGTGAGAATTGCTCTTTTGAACAGATTGGAACCGGTGATTTGGTCGGTGATAACGTCCGGCGGACGCTCGGAGGCTCGATTGTGGCTATGCAGCGCCGTAGCTGGTATAAGATCGATCGGTCCTCACCAGCAGCGTGAGCTGTTTGTGAAGTTTCTGAGATCCAAGCCGCGAAAGCGTGCTCTGGCGTCTCAGCTGTTGCAGATGATATTTGAGAAGTGGCCACACAGAGCAGGAGCTCTACTAGCCTTGAGAAGTCACGACCTTGAAAGATTCTTCCAAGGCAAGTTAACTTTTAACACTTATTTTGCATTTGGGTCACTTAATTTGAGTGCATTGGAATTTAGAATGTTTTAAATTAATAAAGTTTCATTGCATATGGTGTTATGTAAGGATGAGTTTCTATTACCTAGAATATGAGTAGTGGTTAGTGGTTCCTACGTTCTTGTCTTACACTCACATTTGGTCTCCAAGTTTACAAGTATACTAATTGTGTTTTTGGCAAACTTTGCTATCTAGCAAGGACCTAAAACATGCTCATTTCATTGAGATTAGTGCAGTTTCTAAAGTGTTTTGTTGATCAATGCAGGAAACCCAAAGCGCATATTGCAATGGTTTTCCAACTTTTCCCGTGAGGGTCCGCACAGAAAAGGTGCCAAGGCGCTATCACATTTTGCATTTGTGAATAGGGATATTTGTTGGGAAGAACTTGAGTGGATGGGAAAACACGGGCAATCACCTGCTATAATTGCCACTAAACCCCATTACTTCCTTGATTTGGATGTGCAGCGGACAGTGGAAAATTTCCTTGACAATATGCCAGAATTTTGGTCTTCCAAGGAGTTTGCTGAGTCCTTGCAAAGTGGTGAGATCTTGTTCATTGACTCAAAATTCTTTGAAGAATATTTTGTTGATTTGATGTATAAGGAGGACTCCGGCGATGTATGGTTAGTAGTAGATGATTTTCTTATGGAGGAATCTTTCTCTGCTTTATGTCATCGCCTTCTTGTTGTTCTTGAAGAGAGGGACTTGTGTGTTTTTCTGGATATGCTTTGTCAAAAATTTGACTCAAAAATGGAACCTAAATGTTCTGACCACTCCTCTTCATGGCTTGAAGTTGTACTTTCCAAGTGTGGTGTATATGAGTCTATTGATCAGTTACTACTGATAAATGCAAGCATAAATCAAGGACGACAGCTTCTACGGCTTTTACGTGATGAAGAGTGTCAGGGAGAACAAGTGCAAGTCAAAGATCTAGTGTTGCAAATATGTGGTACCTCTAGCAATGTTACTACTTTAGCCCCTGTTCTTAGAGAATACCTGAGGATGAAGAACATAGAAGCAATAAAGTTACTGGGGCTTGAATCTTGGGTTGTTCATTATAGATTATCAGAAGAATGTCGGAGTCCAGAATCTTGGGAATCTGTATTTGTGGATAATGGAATTAGGTACCGTAGGTCTGGTGAATATGAGCTGGTACATTGTGATGAGTTACCAGAAGAAAGTGAGTCTGAATTGGATGATAGAATAGCAGCTAGAATTAGGCGCAAGAAGAAAAACAAAAGTAGAAAGAAAAGGAGAAGAGACTTTGAAGACGATGACCAATATGACAGTGAGCTGCTGGACTTCGACATGTCAAGTAATCAGCTGGATTCCCAATCTAGAGCTGGGAGTTGGCAACTTTCTACTGATGGGTTTTCTGCATCATGGACCAATGTAAGTTGTAGATACTATCAGCTCAAACAAGATTCCAAGTTTTTAAATATATATTTCATGCAAAATTGATATGACTTGATCTCTTCCTATATTGTTAGCCATCATGTTAAGCGATGCTTTTGGTCTGTGACCATGGGGAAAATGTAATAGAACTTGCAAACTTATCTAATCAATGTTTTTATATTGATACCAGACTGAGATAATTTTGTTTATCAGGTATACTAGATTGTCATGTTCAAGTCCATTTGTTTTTTCAATGAAGCTGGGAGTAGGAGACTAGAGAATGATTTTGATGTTCGAATCAATGCATTGCTGATTTTTCTTTTGTTATTCTTGAACCATTCTCTTTGGCTTTTATTTTTCTATTAGCAATTTATATCAAGACATTAGCGTGTAATGTGGTTAGCTATTTGTCAATTGCTTTGCTGACCTTTGTAGTGTATTTTTAGGCGGACTTACCAGAGCACATCTCTAAGTATTGCTTCTCTACATGGATAAAGTGGGTTTTTGCAAAGACGAATAGCGGTTAATAGCTCAGCCTGGATCAACTTGTTACTATATTTGACAGTATGTCTCACGGGTCTATTACATTTTCGTCAAATAGTTGAATTATCTCTTTTGAATGTGATACTGTCTCTGTAACTTTTTGGTTTCATTTGCTCATTTATTGTTTATATGATGGGTTTTATACAATGTGGATGATTAGACTGCTTCTGAGAGAGGTTCAAGAACCATGTTATCAGAGCTTCAGAATGATCACAGACAAAGATACCTTGCAAGTCTTTTTTAATGGGATGAGCAAAATGGTGCATAGACAGGTAGTTCCATTTCTCTCTTTCAGTTCATGTTTCAAACTTTTTGAGGGCTACATTAGTGATTTTTTTTAAATATATAGCAAAAATGATTATGTATTACATGTGAGGCCTCTTTTTTTTTTAATCAATATAATTGTCTTGTGTATATGTATGTGTTCTTGGATTATGAATTTGCAATACACAGTGGTACTGAGATATTGAAGAACAAGTCACATAATATCTCTATTTTCTTAATTGACAGGGGTATCGGATTTTCAATACATCTACAGCCAACCAATGATCTTACATAGACTCCATGCCTACCACTCCTGAAACCACATCTTCAACATTTTCAAGCCCTGCCCAAAAAAAGAAAAAAAAAAAAAAAAAAAAACTATCAATTCAATCTCAATATCAGATTGCTGCTTGACTGCTTTCATGTTGTTCCATAACGGGGGAGTTACATGCTGTGACGAATACTGCCATTTCATTCAAAATCATATCAATTACTCGAGCAGTGATCTTTCGTTATCTCATGGCTATGTATTTGAATGTTATAGTGACAAGTGAAAGCAAAGAAATGCATGATATATCATGACACATCTAGTAGGTCATAAAGGGATGTACTCAAATGTTGATCTGATCTGATCTGTACCTGTAATGAACCTTGTAGGAACAATATGCCAGAAAACATATTTGATACTTTTCATGTGACCACATTATATTTATCCAACTATTCTTGTTCTGTCTAGTGGTATAAGTAAGTAACAGTGATGATAACAGAATCGGTAAAAGGAAGAACTTGCCTGGTGGGATATATGCTGGCAAGCTGACATAACTGGGACATGAACTTTGTTGGTTACTAGATCCAGGTGCACACTCTCCAGGCTGTAATAAGGGGTAAAAACGCAGGAACGCTTCAGTGGAAAGTAAACTCATGTAGCAATATGGGACTTGATAGTAAATGATGGTTTATACAGACCCAACATGTTTTGCTTCAATCAAAATTGAAAATACCATCAAATTATCTCGGTTGGGAGAAAATGCATAACATGTGTTTTCTCCCATTGAATCTGGGACCTATTAATACAACATTTAAGTTGAATAGAGAATTGCCTAACCTTCAAATCCTTATCGAAGCATAAATGAAGTTCCTCCACATCACCTTTCGAGCAAACCAATTTTGGGGTAATGTGGAAAGCATTCTCAATGGCAGAAACAATGCCCCCAAGAGGATACTTTTCAGTATTTGATGGTACATAACCAGCTTCATTCAGTGCTTTCTGCATAAAATGTTATAAACCAGTTATTTGGCTACTATATATATATATATATAAACTAAATACTTAGCAAACAAGATCAGGCACATGAGTTAAATATGACATAGCTTAGTACAAAATGTGTTTTAGAAGTGAATAACAAGTATGTACTTGACATATATGCTTGGAAACTGTTTCATGCACTGACCAAATGGGGGCAATGTGAGGCATTATAGGTTTGGGTTGAAGCTGAAAACTCACCGTGACGTTATATTTAAAATAGATATTCAGGGTTGTCAAGAAGTAATTATATTCATCTTCAACTACTGGAGAGGAACAAGTCCCATGCTTCTCTGCAAGTAAAATACATAAATGAGAAAAGGTGCCCCAGGAGAATGTAGACAATGAACACGATACAGCAATCATAGATGCTGCGGAATGAAAGTCGAAGAGGATTACCCCACTGAACGTACACATTACCCGAATCACCCATCATAGAAACATAGAAAGAGCGATGTTAGTCATGTATTATGTTAAGGGAACATTTAGCACAAACTCAATGTAGGATTAATAACCACCTCATGACCCTTTTCCGCCATGGCAAGATGATAGTGGATCGCAGCTCAAAGATGGCCAGTACTTGTCAAGAGCATCATGTAATGATGAGATCTACAAGTTAAAGCAAAGCAGTCGAGGTAAAGCGGAAACGTAAAGAACCAAACAACAAATGCTATAGGTTTACATGTAACTCAGAACAGCACCACTGAGATATGAGTCACATTATAAGGAAATCAGAGAATATGAAAAATACCTCTTTAGGATTGAATCTAGAATCGGTACAACAGGCAGGCCAGGTTCCATCATTATAGTCAGGCCATAACCCATCTACCACAGATTCATAGAAACCAGATTAGCATATTAACTGAGCATGGATATATAAATTCAAGAGCAAGGGAAAGTAACCACTCAGAACAAAAGTTTGCGATGTTAAAAAACACAATGTGGGTCAGATTTGCGATGTTAAAAAACTATGGTTACAGAATCCAACTTACGAATTGTAAATTCTGCTGGAGCATTGGATCTGAAAGGGGGAAAACAAAATGAAACACGTGTGTGAGTTGATATTGCTGAGTTTCCAGTATGAAAAGTCCAACCATATGAATAAGCTGCACCATCACAAGCATCGTATGGCATATCACCACCAAAGTTAACAGTACAAGAATAGTGTTCCTTTGTTTCTAAGTTCATGAACATTCCACATATAGGTGATCAAAACCGTTAAAAATTACCTCTAGAAAATGTCTTTTTCTATTAATTTGTGACTGAGTTTGTAATTAGTTTTTCCCATGTGAGTTGATTTATCCTCTCCAGAGGCCAATCTATCAAAATCATCAACAGGGTCATAACCTAAAACAGCTAACAACACAAACTCCATTAAGCACCTAAAATCCAACCAAAACCCAAATACTGAACAATCGGCTCTGATTCCCATACACCCAATACCACAACCAACCTGGATTGAGCCCAATACACAACAATCACAAATGGATCGAAAGAGGATGAACAAGAAATAAAACGACCGTGTTCATAGTTCATACCCTCGGCAGCAAGCATTGCTGGAGCAGCAATGGCGGGTACGCTGACAGAAAGTGCCTGGCCATTGAAGCGCCAAATTGAAGTAATCAAACTCTCTCTGCCCACTCGCCTCTCTGCTTCCACGACCCTCAACACCGTACCAGATCGACCCAATCGAGATCGACAAAGCCACAATCAGCAGCCGAACGTTGAGAATCGCCTCAGCGGAGAGGACAGCCATCACTCTCTTCTTCGCGAGCTGTAGAGATTGAATCGAAAGGTAACATAATTGTAATTCCGATGAAACGACGCCGTACTTCTCCGCCGTTACGCGCCACGAGGATGGGACTACATTTTGGCGGGTCCCACTGATCGACGGACAGCAGTGTCCTGAACTATCGATTGCACCCCAGTACCCTGCGAAGGAAGTAACGGTCCGATATTGATCCCTCTGATCGAACGGCCAGCGATGTCCTGAAATATCGATTGCACTTGAAGTCCATGAAGCTGTGGATACTGGATAAAAACCCACTAGCTATCTCTCTCCTAAAAATAAACGATTAAAAAATAATTCCAAATCGAGCCCAGACACGAACCAAAAGGGCCTGAAACTAGAAAAAAAAAACGACCTTGCTCGTTTCGCTCGAAAACCCAAACCCTAGACTACTCTTTCGCTGCTTCACGAACCTCCAATTTCCCTCTCTGATCCTTCAAATCCACTCCTTTTCCACTCCAATTCCTCTCTGAATCAATTCCAAACACTCGTTTCTCTATCCAATTTCCTCAATTCCACGCCTAATTCTCCGCACCTTCGAAATCAACAGGTGAATTTTCCATTTGTTTTTGCGATTCGTGATTTCAGTGCAATTGTGTTTGCCCAGTAATTGAATTCAATATCACTTTTTTGTATTTCTTATATTTGAATTTCTTGTTCGTGTAGAGGGATAGTTGGTTTTTGTGAGCTCGTGGTGTAGCTCTTTAGCTGGAGAAGTGCGCTGCGGAGGGAGGAGGAATTCGAGTTTCGAAGTTGATGGTTTTTCCTCTTGTGATCTGAAAAGGAGAGTTTTTTTTCTCCAATCCATGTCTGGGGTATGCTCTAGCTACCCAGTTTAGAAAGATTTGTTTTTTATCTTCTTTTCTCCTGAACTCTCTAATGTAGTTCTGATATCAAGTTTTAGAATTTCATGGTAGCTCGGCTGTTTTGTTGTATGCATGCTTTTGTGTCAATGTCATTTCCTGTTAAGTGGTATAACTGAATGTTTTGTGGATACTTGGATCTCACTCTTCAAGGCAGTGCTACTAGCCATGCTGCTTTGAAGTTCGAACTTCAAACTATGTTGCCAATCAGTTTAAATTAGTGGTTCTGATTCCAATATTTTAGCTCTTTTGCACAAAATTTAAGTTTGAGCAGGAAGACATAGAGGTTAACATTTTTGAAGTATAAAATTGAAATCTCGTATAATAATTTGTGTAGAATATGGTGGAGAGGGGTAGTGGATCAATTTGGATGCAGATGCTCGGTATCTTTTAGTTGTATACATTTCGTGGGATTGATTTGTTGCTGTATTGTAGTAAGATTTGAGGTAATTATAAGTGAAATATCCAGTAGCCAAGTTGTACTTTGCCGCCTTGAAGAAAAGTGTGTTACTAGTTTTCTCTTTCCCAAGGGCTCTGGTGTGCAAGAGAGGTGGATTTTCTCTGTGGCTTACTTTTCCTCCATAATATGAGTATGGTGATTTAGAGCAGTTGAGTTACAAGAAATTTGGCCCAACATGGTCGGTCAAGTCAATGACTTGAAAAGGGAAAAAAGAAGGCTATATTTGTTCCCTCAAATTTATTTGAATTCATTCTAATGTGCTTTACCTGAATTTTATTTTGTCTTTCTTGCTGTATACATCATATGGCTTCATTTCATGGGAATCGTTTTGTTCTTACTGTATGGCATGTTCAATATTTTTCTAAGGAATTGACATTTATTGATTCTTCGTTGTTATAAAACATTTACTTTTTTCCTTGTATGAAGTTGCAGTTGATTACGGTCTACTGCTGTAAGAATCTCTGATTGATGGATCCCGAAGACAAGAAATTTGGTAGAGGTATGATGCTCATTTTATTACCATAAAAATCTCTTACATTATGTTGGAAACTATGCAGATTTATCTTGATACTTTGATATGGCATCTCTTCCTACCTTCTATTTGAATGTAAAGATAATTAGTAAATTAGTTTTATGGTGTCATCTGCATGTGTTGAATTGCACTAAGATATAGTGCTGTCATGCCTTCTGCTTTTTGGTATGAATGCTGTAAGTACTGGCTTAAACTATGTCCTGCTGGAGGATTCTTTCTTGATGTGCTACTTCTAAGTGTTAGCTTGTCTATCTCATAAACTTGGCTTAGAAGTGGATGGGCACTAGAAATTTCTAAAGAACTGGTGCTTCCTAAAAGTCTATGATTACTGTTTAGATGGTTCTATGGTATTTATTACTTTATTGTAGTCGCCATCTTTTTCTTAATGTGGTGTGTTTGTCTCATATTTTGGGTACATATGTTGTGATCCATATCACATTTTTTTCCAGCACATACTGATGAGCTACCACCCTATCTGAAATTTCAGGACCTAGGGAATTGACTGGTGCTGTAGATCTTATAAGCCATTACAAGTTGGTGCCCCATCACGAATTTTTCTGCAAGAAGTCACTTCCTTTATCTATTTCAGACACACACTATCTTCATAATGTGGTTGGTGACACGGACATCAGAAAAGGTGAAGGAATGCAATTGGATCAGCTCATTCAGAGTGCTTCCTATTCAAGAGACACGGCTGCACG
>JAYMTN010000338.1:0-17579 GCA_036897425.1 Erodium trifolium
GTGTTTCTCGGGTTCTGTTGCCAACGCTGCTGCCACTAGAGCCGCCACTGTCCTCACCTCCTCTGCCATCAGTACCCTGCCCCCGCCTCCGCCGCATGCATGCTTCCTACCTCTTTAGTATGGATCGACTGAGATCACACATCTTTTCAGCCGCCCGGCGATCATCCAAGATCAACGATGGCCCGACCCAGGGCCCGACGTTAGGGTAATGGTGAACCCGATCAATCGGGGATCCGTACAGAGGCGCTTCATACCCATCCGCTGGATCGGGACACAGACACCTCCGTTCGGAGTGAGAGAAACTAGAATCAACAACTGCTCCTGTCGGCCACCGGTGCAAACTCGGCGCACCAACCCCATCTGTTGGATCGGGACTTTGATACCCCCGAGGTGTGTGTGGGGACGCACCTCGCCCTATCGAGGTCGGTGTAAATCCGACATTCTATTTCCCCCGTTTCCTGGTGTTCTTTCTAGATGCCCGTTATCCCTTCAAACGCCCCATATCATATATCCCGAATATTTTCAGATCGAGTCAAGAAACGAACCTCATGCCACTCACAAAACTGCGATTCAAAACTGTAATCCACTAGATAGTCTTTTGGGTTAGCTGGATCTCTTGGTATGGGCAATTCCATAATCAACCTCCCCAGTAACAGACTTACCTGTCTTCACCATCTGAAAATGCACACCAAACCTCCAGTAAAAAAACAAGTTTCAGGTTGACTTTAATCATGGATTAGCAGTTTTTGGATATACCAGAATCAGCACATAGTTTCATAAGCTCACTCAGGAACCAATCTCTTGCGTGCTGAACAAACTGGAAAGAGCAGGGAAGGACCCACCAGAGACCATACCCAAGTCAAGGACCAAGCACTGGTCCAACTTTACGGCTCTGGAGACGAAGCAAGGAAGCTAAAAGGGTCATCTTTTTGGGGCCATGAAGCTTGCACCATTGAAGAAGCCGACCAGAGCTTGGCGGGGTCAATGTAGGGGTGCGTCTAGTTTCAGGCACCTCTAACAGCACTCATGAAACCTATCTTTGAACAACTTGTTAGAGAAGGAATTGAATATGCTCAACAAGAGTCAATAATGATGATGTTGTGAAAAGCATGCGGAAGAATCGAGGGAAGATTGTAAAAACTTACGATTACTATGCACGTTTTGTGAACTATGTAGTTTGCAAATGACATTGTCCAACTATTTTCCGTCTGTAACTCTGCCGACGGGGTCAAGTTTTTTTTGCAAAAAGTCGAAAGTACCAATGCAAAAGTGCATACATAAGGGCCTCAAATTGCAAAAAAAAATGTATACGTGATTGTTACGAATTGCAAAACACATATAACGTAAAGGGCAAAATGGTCATTTCCAAAAAAATTGAAGTCACGTGCCTATCTTTCATTACATGTAACAGATATGTAGACGGAAAGTAGTTGGGGGATGTCTTTTGCAAAATATAAAATAGTGCACGGATAGTATTTGCAAAACGAGCATAGTCACCGCAAGTTTTTGCACCCAAGAATCAATTATGCAACAAAGAAAATTCCGATCAGGCAATACAAGAAAGTATGGGGAAGACGTTGTTTACACCCCCTCGACGATCTTTGAGTTTTAGGAACCCTTATAAGTGAGAGGTTATCAGTAATACACTGTCACCTTTCGTCATTTATAAAAAAAACACGGATTTACACTGAATAGGGGGTGGTTTAACCAGGAACACTGTCACCTTTTCAGTACGATCTTGATCAAAAACACGTCTTTTCAATGGGTTTTTGATGAATAACGAAAAGCGACAGACTACCCCACACGTATATGCCCAAGAGAGTCGATAATGATAATACAGTAAAAAGTATGGTGAAGATTCAATTATGCAACAAAGAAAATTCTAAGCAGGAAATACAGTAAAAGTACACAACAATCCAACAATCAAATCAGACTTAAGGCATAAGGATTGAATAGCAGCCATTAAAATTCCACAACATCAACATGTCAATGAACAGAGATGGTCTGCTTCTAGAGAATGTGCTAGTTAGAAGATATTCAAGGGACTTTAAATCACTTCACTGTTGATACAAGTTTCATGGCAACATTGCTACGGCACTGAATAAAAATAAGGATAAGGAAGCACAAATAATTCAGCAATCAGGTGGAGATCCCATATCAACTAGTTACTAAATCCACAAGCTTTCAATGAGGGACACTTCAACACAGTCAAAATAAGACAATCAAGTTGACCAGAATGACATTACATACAGTGAAAATTTGACAGTCTAATATTCATACATATTGCAGATCAACTTAATAGAATAATGACATTGTAGAATAGAACTTCTAAGCTGAGTTTAACCAATGTGTGAAAGAGAGAGGGGATAAAAGTCATGTAGAATCTAATCTAGGGATAATTGTAAAAAAGCACCCTGAGATATTCATGTTTTTGCAACTTTTAGTCCTCTTCTTTGATAATTACAAAAAAGGACCCTAAACGTGTCTTTTTGTTGCAATAAGTGGTGACAAATTTAAGGGATGAAAATTTGATTTTTTATTGTTGTTTTACATGTCATTTTTATACAAATTGAAATTGCAACAAAAAGATACATTCAGGGTACTTTTTTTTGCAATTATCAAAGAAGAGGGCAGCAAATTGCAAAAAGTGAATATCTGGGTCAGGGAACTTGTTGTAATTATCCCGAGAATCTATGCCTATTTCCAGGGTCTGCAAGATAGAAAAAGAGGCTATGTCTCACTGGTAAAAACCTCATGTAATGGTCAAACCAAAGGGTTGGGAGTAGAACTTTCAGCCAAACTTTGAATACTCCATTCACCTATTAAGCACCAAGATGATACATACAAACACTAGAAGACAACTACATGGTATAAATTACATTCAAGTATACAAAAGAAGTACAGATAGATAGAAAAAGAATGACTACCTTGCAATCGTTATAGTACTACAAAAATAACAATATGAAGGGAAAATAGGAATAATATGTGCAAAAGGCATCTATTTGCATAAACATAAGAGCATATAGAAACTATATATTATATATTAAAATAGTAATTATATCAAAATTATACAGTTCAGTAATGTATGGTATATACATATTACAGATTTTAGGTAAGTGTGATGAAGTGCTGCAGAGAGCTAACCAAACTTGGAGGCCAATGTTTTGTTTCTCTTACATACGCGAGGTCTGTGTAATGCGGATCCAGCAAAGTTGCAATGGTGAACTGGTTTTCTGCAAGAAGTGGGGCGTGCTTGTCCACATATAAGGCTGCTGCAAGAGCTGCATGCACTTCTGTCAAAGACACAAAGAAACAAGCAATTATCAACAAAGCGGGGAAGTCCTATTCTAGCCCGATGTACCCACTAGGGTTCCGATCTCTGATTACCAGGCCAACCCAAGTGGGCAACATTTATCTTATTTATCATACTCAAGAACTGCGAATTTTTAATACCGGGATAACCCTTCAATGATATGGAGACATCTTCCATCTCGGTGATCGATTCTTCTCTGTCACCCACCTCATACAGGGCTAGTGCTCTGCCAACTCTTGCATAGTCTGAGAATGCGAAGTCCTTATAATTCTCAACCACCTAAACAAAATAGAAAATTTGTACCGTTACAGTTCCTTGTCACTTGTTTTCTGAATAGAATCACTGATCTATGTATCAGAATCAGAAGAAGAAAAGTTGATGTCAATTCATAATCATAGGACTAGAATTATGACACACTCACTTGAAAGTAAATGCTTTTATCCAAGTACCAATCTCCAATATCTATGAATTATAGAGCTTGTTGACATGCACTTCATTATCAAATAAGAACTTAATTAGCAATTACAATTGCCCAACCATGATTTTTTCTACTTCTTTTTGTTGAAAATTGATCTCAAATAAGGATTCAGGAGAAATGAAATAGAACAGTGGTATTTGTGGTAGCTTATAGCTTCACACACAAAATTGAAAGTTCAGCAAATTAGCTTCAAAAATAAACTTTGATTTCCCATAACTTTCTCACATACCAAACAGAACCAAAAAAACGATTCACTAACAAAACCCGAGAAAGTAATTAGACTAACTAATCACATAAACGAAATAGGATGCTGGTACTGATTGACAAAATTCAAACTTTCTGGCTGCCCAAAAATGATTTTTCCTTATTCTCCTGATTGTTGAAAATTGATCTCAAATAAGGATTCATGAGACATGAACAAAACAGAAATGAAATAGGACAATGGTATTTGTGGTAGCTTATAGCTTGACACACAAAATTGAAAGTTCAGCAGATTAGCATCAACACTAAACTTCAATTTCCCACAACTTCCTCACAAACCAAACAGAACCCAGAAAAAAACGAGTCATTAACAAATAGGATGCTGGTACTGGTAACAGATAAACATAATTCAAGCTTCAGCAAATTGACAGCAATCACACTAAACTTCAATTTCCCCACAACTTTCTCAGCAACCAAACAAAACCCAGAAACCGAATCACCAAGAAAAACCTCAATCCGCGCACCTGAGTGAAGTAATCGAGAGCTTTCCCGAAATCGCCCTGAGCCTGCAATTCCCTTCCCTTCTCGAGCAACCCCAGAGCGTCCGTAATCCTCCGAGATATAAGTTCGGCGGCGTCTCTCTCGGCGGAGGTGACGGGGTCGAAGCTCTCGGCGGCGAGAGAGAAGCGGCTGCGAAGGGGGTGGAGGAGAAGCGCGGAGAGAGGGAGATTGAAGAGCAAGAGGCGCCTGGTGGTGGCCGGAAATGGGGGTTCCGGGAAGGATTGGGATAGGGTTTTAGGGATCGGAGTGAGGGTTTTGGGGATCGGAATCGAAGGAAGGAGATTGGAAATGGGTGCTCTGCATGCAACCATGTCGTCGGTCTCTGAGTTTGGTGACGAAACCAAATTGAGCTTTGGTTTTTATATTTTCATTTATTTGTTTATTTGTTTTCGATTGTGTGGCAGTTGTGTCCGTTAAAAGTGTTATCGAGAAATGGCATTTTGGTAATTTAATCTCATTTCCTACTATTTATTGTCATTAATACATGAAATTATTTAGTTTCGGATATTTATACGGTTGAAATATGATAATTTTGGATCTTATGTTATGACAGAAATATACAGTGTATTTTAGTTTGGTTGCGAGTTATTCTATCATCTTCATTTTGTGATACAAGTCGTTGGTTTAAACAAAACGAAAAAAGTAAATACACTCCAATAAAGATATACAGTATATTTATGTTTTAAGTACGAGAGAAAGAAAGGTAATTTTGTCATTTTGAAAATTAAACAGGTCACATATTATCATATTAAGTAATTTTGTCATGTTGGAAATTATACAAGTTACATATGTGTCACATGTTTTAAGTACGGGAGAAAGAAGAGTAAGTTCATCATTTTAAAAATTGTATATGCTTTAAGTAGCTTTTTGTGTTAGTTTGAACATATTAGAATATAACTACAAAAGTATAGGGTAATAATCTGTCACAATAAAAATGACAATAACAATCTGCAACCAAACTGAAGTGCATAATGTAATTCTGCCATTATATATGTATGATCATTTATGCAGGTAGATATATTATATAGAAGTTTTAAGTTCGAGAGGAATAAGGGTAATTTGGTCATTTCAAAAATTATACAGGTCATATATGCATCACATGTTTTAAATGCGGGTGGTAGAAGGGCAACTTCGTCATTTTAAAAATTGTGTATGCTTGAAGTAGCTTTTTATGTTAGTTTTAACAGATTTTTGAATGTAACTACAAAAGCATAGGGTAATAATCTGCCACAATAAAAATGACAATAACAATCTGCAACCAAACTGAAGTACATAATATGATTCTGCCATTATATATGTATGATCATTTGTGCTGGTTTATATATTATATAGCTATTGTTATATAGAAGTTAAGCTTCAATCCCATATAATCCAACCAAAGTCACACCCACATTTCTGTACAAAATCAAACATTAAATAAATAACATAATGGAACAAATGGTCATGAAGATCCATGTTAGAAGAAAACCCAGACACGGGCATTTTACACGAGTTCTATCGTTCGGGTCAAATTGAAAAGAAATATAAAAGATTTTTCTTTGGATCGGTAGAGGCATCAGCAACAAGCACTGGAAGCTGCATCAGATTCTGGCGCTTTCTGTGCAAAGATGTTCTTTTTCAGAGCTTTAGATCCATCGGCTAAGAGACTGGGCGTGTCTAAGATCTGCATATTGTTATCGTTCATGAGGTTAAGCCACCTTTTTACATACGGTATATTGCACATAACTACCCTTATGAATTGTCCACAAACATATGACTACTCTTACGAATTTCCATGTGTTTGTGGGCAATTCATAAAGGTAGTTAAGTGCAACTAACCCTTTAACATTAAGGCTCTACTGCATGAATCCATGCAAGTTTGACAGATAAATTGCCCAAGCTTATTATAGCAGTGCGCATATATGTAACATAGAGTAATAACAAGATGAGTGTATTGGTCGTACCTTCAGAACAAGCTCTTCGAAGCATTGTTGTACATTAACACGAGTTTTAGCACTGCACTCGATAAAAAGACACCCATATTCCCTAGCAAAATTGATTCCCTCCTTTTTCGTTACAACCCTTTCACTTTCCTGGAAAAACAAACCGAGCTCAATACATATGATAAAGCAAATTAAGTCGATGTTTTGGAATTGCTAATTAAGTCATATAAGTTTATTCGGGAATAAACTGAAGAATCCGATACCCCTAGAAGGAGATTTATCAGATCCTCAATTAATCCAAAGTGCTGAAATTTAATTAACGAGTAATACCTTATCGACTTTGTTTCCAACTAGCATCTTGATGCAGTCTTGATTGGTTGAATACAAATCGATTTCCTTGGCCCAAATTTCAGATAGATTTGTAAATGTTTCTCTCCGCGTTACGTCATAAACTGTTGCACTCAAAGCATCCACACCAACAGTTCGATCAGAATAATAGATCGACCAACACACAAGCCCAATGGCCTGCTTGACATGATTTGTTTGGTAGTAATATAACTATTTAAAACCCTTATAATGTGTACACAATCAAAATAAAACTTAATGATCGCATACAAATTAATTTCAAGATCAAGATCATAGCCCATACATAATCAGAATGAGTCGAATCTATATCCACCCCTTCAACAAAATAAAATAACCATAGTGAGTTGAAAGAAAGGAAAAAAATAGTACCCATAATGACTCCTTGTGCACCTCTGTAATATGAACTTGTCAGCGTTCTGAATCTCTCTTGACCAGCTGCACGTTACACATTTGGCATCAGCAATTGAGGTTCAATATAAAATATGTATAACCTCCATTGATTCTAACAATATAAGAGTTTAAGTGGATAACCAATTAATGAATTTCTAGGACAGTTTTCGTAAGTAACAGGAGACAAAAAAGCGTAAACATTCTAGAGCTAGAAGGAAGCATAGACATATGACATGTGACAGAAAGAGTCACTAGCTGACAAAGCGGATAAGAAAGGAAAGGAACTAAACAATCGTTGGTCGAGCTTCTTTCCTAAATTACAACGCCCTGTCGAACCTCTTGGAAGCTCTTGTTCTGAAACGGTTGGAAGCTCGGTGTCTCCACTTCAGGTACTGGTTGGTAGGTCGAATCAATAAACACATGACATGGGATGCAAATAGCAAAGACGAGATAAATGCTTCCATCTAAGTGATTTCATTACATACTTTGTAAACCCATCTCATTCTTCACCATCGTTTGTCAACTAATAAATTTCTGAACAATTCACCTCGAAACTCTTGACTTCAGAAACTAAACAAAAACACAATAAAGAGCAATTATTCCGATCGAATGTAGTAGATCTTCTCCCTTTCTTACTTCAGAAATTCAACATGAAAAGCTAACACATTCGAGATCACAGCTTCAAATTCAACACATTCAAGATCACAGCTTCAAATTCAGGTCTACTTGAAATTTACAACATTATGTATGTGTGAAAATTATAATTTTAGCACTACTCTATATTATCCTTTGGTGTAACGGTTCTCTCAAATGTCAAGGGGAAATCAAAACAGGTGATGAAGCACTTGAGAAATAAGTCCACAGCATTCACTATAAACCTTAAGGGTAAATAAGACACAGACATGTCGAGGCCAGTTGCTCTAACCTGTATCCCATATTGCCAGCTTCAACTTCTTTCCCCCCAGAGAAACATATTTTACTTTAAAATCCACACCTGAATGGAAAGACAAACAAGGAACAAAAACAACATTAGCTTAAGAAAACACAACATAATTTTTTTCTCAAACAACTGTTGAGCTCGTATCCACTTTTTCATCTGTAAATAGCTCATGCACTAGTTAAATCATAACCAGGGAAACGTTAATTACATGCTCACTTTGACCTTTCGCTATCAAAAACACCCCTTAAAGGTGAGGGGTTGTCAGAAACACACGATCACCTTTTGTATTAATAAAAAACGCCCAGATGTACACAGAAATGGTGATGGTTTTATCAAGAACATATTGTCACCTTTCTCATTTATCAATGGGGTTTTGAAACAAAAATGACCCAAATCCAGGTTTTTTTGATGATGAACAAAAGGTGATAGTGTGTTTACTTATAACCGATTACCTTTACGGTATGTATTTGAGAAATAAAGGTCAAAGGGGAGTGTTACTGAAGTCACCCCTAAGAAAACAACAACATGGTTTTGCCTCAAACAGTTATTGAGCTCGTATTCACTTTACATCAATAAATTGCTTATGCACTAGTTAAATCACAACTATTACCTCAAATTTTTCGATCAAATTCATGAACTTACAATCACATTTTCCCTACAGAGCTAAACTTCACTTAGCCAATTGATCAAAATATACAAGTCCAAAACCAAAAAAAAAAGTGAATAAGAAGCAGGAACATCATTAGATCAGAAAAAGTGACATGGTCACAGACAAAACCACTCCATGTTCATTCCAACTCAATGCCAATAGCTCTCATGCTCATAGCTTAACAATTTGGCCAATTGATGAGTAAATAACTCAAACACTAGCTAAATCATAACTACTATCTCAATTTTGTTTCAATCAAACTCATGAACTACCAATCACAATATCCCAACATCCCAACATCCCAAAACCAGCAGAGCTAATCCTTACTTACCCAATTGATCAAACTACACAAAGTTCAAAAATTTGGCCGTCCAAAACCAAAATCACTAAGAAAAACGACGAATCAAATCAAACAACAAGCGTACCAATGGTGGGGGAGAGATCTTCGAAAGTGTCTGAAGTGAAACTGAGAAGGAGACTACTCTTGCCAACACCCGAATCCCCAATCATCAGCAGCTTGAACAAGTAATCGAAATCGGGTTGATTTGAAGACGAATCCATCCCAAACCCTTCAGATTTCACCTGCAAAACAACATCAAAGGCACGACTTTCGAATAAAAAATCAAAACCGAAAGCAAATTGGGAAAAAACCCATGGAACTGAAGATCTGGAATCAGAGACCTGAATGCGACGGTGAAGAAGAAGAATATAGAAAGGTCACTTATGGGATTTCTAGAAGAGAAGAGGGGATTTTGAGCACCGAAACGATCTGGAAAGAGCAATCGAATTGTTGCTTTATTTTTAATGATTTTTATTTATTTTGTGTTTCGTATAATGAAAGGAAATTCGAGAGAAAGGAGACGGAACTGATGTAAATTCGACTGGCGAGAAGGGGTAGTGATGTAATTTCGACAGATTGGCGGGGGGTCCGGTGACCACCAGCGCACGATAAAGGCCTGTTTGGTTGCCTGGGAATGTAAAAATCCACCCTTAGTATTAGTCACAAACAATAAGTTACCCTTAGGTATTGATCACTATTGAAAACCTGTAAATGGTTCGTGACCTTCATAAGACATGTAAAATATCAGTGATCAGTTAATAAAAATATGTCAATGATGTGTGACCAATTTATAAATCAGACAAATAGTATGTGACAAATTCATAAAAACATGTAAATGACATGTGATTAAAGTATAAGATCCTTCATTTAACATTTTTAAACTTATGGTAGCTTATTGTTCGTGACCAATACATAAGGGTAGTTTTCTACATTGAACCATTACAATTACAACTATATATAGAAGCATTTTACTGTTTTTTTAAATAAATTCCAGTACAATTAAAGATCCAAAACCTAGATACATCTTAGTGCCTCGGCTATCACATAACCCGATCATTGACAATAGACTAAAAACACGCTTCTTTTGCAATTTCATGATAGGTGGTATCAGTTGACCGTCAAATTCGATATAATCACTCTCGAGAGAACATATACTGTTTATACAATCTTGAACAATCACACCCTAAAACCTTGAATATACCAAAAGACATAAGAAATGTGAACACAATTTTACCAGGGATAATTTCAGATAAATACACTGACCTTTACATCTTTCTCATACACTAGAGTTCTAACATTTCTCAGAGTTACAAATTTCCGTCATAATTAACGGTAAAATACCAACATGTGCTGATCACATGTCGTTTTTTTAAATTAAATCCCGAAATCACCCTCGCATCAAACTTCATCCCTCCTGGAGATTATACTATCATCTTACTCTCACCACTAATCATGAACAGAGTTCAGAAAGATTGGTAAAGTAAAAAAGACCAATACATTTGACATAATCAGATGATTTTTGTGAAAGGATTCATTGCAAAACATAAGTCAGAGGTACATGAAACAATAAATGTTCTATTCCAAACTTGCAAGTTCATCCAAACTCCTTTCTAGTAGCAAATTTAGTTTCTCAAGATATTGACCTTCTTCAAGGCGGTTTACATCTTCCTTGCATGCCCGAGCTCCACGATAGTAGGCACTGGTGATGGCGTGATACCTATGTCACAAGAAAAGCAAATACTGAAGTTAACACGGGAAAGAGGGATGAGCTTGAAGCACGTTACATATCGGTGATTCAGAAACTGAACATAAATATGCAGATTGAACTAGACATTCAGAATGAAACCAACACACAAACACATTACAAATATGCAAAAGTTTTTAACATGACTAATATCAAGCTGAGAAATACACGTCTAAATGAAAACCAAATCCGAGATTCATTAAAAATTTAGAAGCACAAGTCACTACAAAGCCAAAAGATTAAAGAAACGACAAAAAAACGATACTTAACCATATCTTAAGACTTTCAGGTGAGACGATGATAGATAGATGACAAAACAATACCAGCACTTTTTAATGTTTGAAACTCTCTACACAATAAACACAAATTCCAGAATTTAATGCATTACAGCAAAAAAGAACGGCATAGCTAAAGTTATGAATACATCTAGTTCTCCAACACATGAATCAAATTTAGAGCATGTAAAATTGGATTTTTTTGAACATCTATAACATTAACGGAGTTAGAGCCTATGAGAAAAACGAAAGGTCAGTGTAACTAACTGAAAAAGGGATAAAGGTTAGTGTATTTATCTGCTCTTTACTATTGTGACACTTCCCATTTCTCAATCAAACAAGACTAATAACTCAATCATCACCTAATCACAGTCCAGGGGAGATGAGCAAGCAATGAAATCATAATTAACACTACTCACAAGTCAACCATTACATCTAATTTTCTAATCCCATCTTCTGCACATAATTAGGGAGGGCAAAAAAAAACAGACCCGAGAAGAACCCAACACCACCATAGCAATAAAACAAAGTGAGCATTGGCACAGACCAAATATCTAACATAACAGCAAAAACCAAGGTTAAGAAACTAACCATACATCTTTAAGAACACCACTCTCTAGCATTCTGAAACATCCTCAGCCAAGGGCTAGGCCCATCCTTCTTCACCTCCCAATCCTTGGGATACCAAGGGAACTGCCACATCAGGAAACACCGTTCAGGGTGAGGCATCATTGCCAGGTGCCTCCCGTTGGGAGAACAGATCGCTGCCACTCCTAATGGGGACCCGTTCAGATTAAACGGGTAAGCCTCAGTCACTTTCCCATCGTCATCACAGTATCTAACGGGCGCCAAGTTCGAATCCAAGACCCGATCGAGAACCTGGTTGTCGGGGAAGTAAGCTCTTCCCTCACCGTGAGCCGACCAAACACCCAATGTACTCCCCTGCATTCCCTTCAGCATTATAGCGGGCGAGTCTTGGATAGTCACGCTCGAGAACCGGCACTCAAACCGCCCAGACTCGTTGTGGATGAACCTGGGTTGTGCCGGGTCTCCACCAGAACCGGCTTCTGGCCCCGGGATCCAGCCCAGCAAGGCCATGAGCTGGCACCCGTTGCAGACGCCAAAGCTGAAGGTATCCGGCCTGTTGTAGAACTCCTGAAACTGGTTCAGAACCGACCTGTTGAACCGGATCGAAGCAGACCATCCCTTCGCCGAGTCAAGAACATCAGCGTAGCTGAACCCTCCAACAAAGACCACTCCACGAAATTCTTCCAAGGTTATAACCCCATTGAGAAGGTCAGACATTGTTACATCCCATGGCTCAAACCCAGAAGCATATAGAGCTCCTGACATCTCTCTATCTCCATTGCTGCCTTCTTCTCTGATCACAGCAACTTTAGGCTTCGATGTTGAATTCAGATACTTCTCGTCTGTGAAGGAAGGTGTGAAGGTCAGCTTCCATGAAGGTTCATGCCTAAGCTTTAACCCTTCTCTCTCTGCATCAACACATGAAGCCAATCTCTGAAGCTTTTCGAGCTGGAAGCTTGTCTCTTCCCACATATCTCTCAAGAACGCAGTTTCTTCCTTCAAATGAGAGATCTCATCAACCTTCAGCTCTATCAATGGAGTGGAGGTTACTTCTCCAATTATCTCACCAGAAACACCAAAAGTACCGAGTTTTGCCATTACAGTGTCCAAGTTCTTCTTGCTTACCTCAATGACAAGACCAGGCTCTTCTGCAAAAAGGGTCTGGAAGAGGCTGTTTCCTCGTGAAGCCAAGTCGAGGTTGATCCCACAGTTCCCAGCAAAAGCCATCTCCAAAGCACAGACAAGAAGACCACCATCGCTGACATCATGACCTGCTGAGATGAGCTCATCTCCGATAAGGTCTTGAACAGATTCAAAAACCCGTTTCAGATACAAAACATCTTCCAAATCAGGACAGTCATCGCCAATCTGGTCAAAAACCTGAGCAAGTGCAGACCCACCTAAACGTCTCTTTCCCTTAGCCAAATCAATGTGGATGAGAACACCATTGTTTCCTAGCTTCAAGTCTGGGGTTACTGTCTTTGTGATGTCAGGACAAGTGACATAAGCACTGACCACAAGGTTTCCAGGAGCTTTGACTACTTCTCCAGCTTCATGAGCTGCCATGGAAAGACTGTCCTTACCTCCATCAACGGCTATCCCGAGTTCAATCATAGCTTCTTCAAGAGCTAGAGCTGCATCATACATGGCTGCTCCTTCACCATCAAGCTTAGCAGCATACATCCAATTCACACTAGCTTTCACATCAGAAAGAGAGGTCACCTTAGCCCAAACAAGATTAGTGAGAGCTTCAGCAATAGCTAACCTCGCCATTGCTTTCGGGTTCAGCAACCCTTTGATTGGCTGCTCCCCAATCGCACATGCTCCTCCAGTCAAGCTCTCGTAGGTCTGAGCAATGACCGCCACATCAGCCAGGGTGATCTGAAGGGGCCCCACAGTTTGTTGTTGCGCTACAAGACCTGTTACACACCTGTCAACTTTTGTTGTCAAGAAGCGCTTTGAGCCTATAGAGGGAAGTCTCAGGACTCTCTTCAGAGAGTCCATTACTGTGATGCCAGGAGCAATATCAAGAGGCTCTGTAGCTGAAACAACTCTGTTAAATTCAAAGGTCTTCTGAGGCATGTCCCCGAGTACTTTCTCTAGTTCAAGGTCTACAGCAGGAGGAGGAGGAGGAAGCCCATTCGAAAGACATTGTTCTTTAGCTTTACTGTCAACTAGAACAACGCGACCTGAACCATCTATCGATCCAAGAACAGCCATGGAAACCCTTTCTCTTTCACAGATTGACTGTAATGTGTTCCGACTTTCAGGCTTGATCAAGATTGCATCTTGCTCCTGATACTCTGCACCCCAAATCTCCAAGACCGACATTGTTTGATCTCCAACTACAATGGCCCGAATATCAATCTCAGCTCCCTTTGGGTATATGATTTCCTTCACAACATTGCAATTCCCACCAGCTCCCTGATCATGGATGCTGATAATTGGGTTGTTCTCTCCCATCTCAATACAGGCACGAACAACGCGATACAGTTTTTGAGCCATTTCAGCATCTCCACGCTGTACAGCATTAAAATCAAGCTCGGCGTCATTTTGGCCACTGACCATACTAGATGCAGCCCCACCTCCCATGCCAATACGATATGCAGGGCCTCCAATCTTTACAACCAACATTCCAATGTCAGGATCTCCTTTGGATATATGGGTATGATCAATCAGACCAATGCCAGAACTGAACATGATTGGTTTCAACCATTCCCGCCTTTCTCCACTTGGAAGTCTCATCCCAAAAGTCCTGAAGAAGCCTATGATCATAGGCTCTCCGAATTTGTTTCCATAATCAGATGCACCATTGCTAGCATCAATGAGAATCTGCAAGGGTGAAGCCAAATTCGATGGGTATGTAAAAGACTGATCTTCCCATGGAGCAGAAGAGCCTTCCTTGTTAAGATTCCCAACGCAATAGCCCGAACCGGATGCAACAACAAATGACCCTTTCCCAGTTGCATGAGTATCCCTAATTCGCCCCCCAGCACCTGTCTCTGCGCCAGGATAAGGAGCTACAGCACATGGGAAATTATGTGTTTCAGCTGTAAGTAGCAGATCAAGATCATGAAGCACTGCCTCTAACGGACAAGAATAGCCTGGCTTGAGGGGGCGCAATTTCTTTGCAAAGAAGCCTCTAATGGCACTTGAGTTATCTTTGAATCCGATCACAGAATTATTTGGATTCACTTTCAAAGTGTTCTTCACTATCTGCATAAGTGTCCTATCCATGACCTGTCCATCTATGACAATTTTTCCAGTGAAGAACCAATGTCTGCTATGCTCACTGTTTGATTGGGCAATATCGAATAATTCAACAGTTGTTGGGTTTCGCTTGATGTCCTCCCTGAAAAGCCTGGTGTAGAATTGTAAATCTTGTTCATCAAAAGCTAAACCCATTTCCTGATTGATCTCCTCCAATGCCTTTCGACCCTTCTCCATCACAGGTATATAACGAACTTCCTCAGGAACAATGCTTGTTTCAAAGGAAGTGAGCTTCTGGTCATAAACACACTCAGTCATTCGATCATGAACCATGGAAGCAAACTCAGTAACCAGATCATCAGCCAAAACACCTTCACTATACAACAAGTATCTCCTAGACCGTTCCATACGAGTCACTTCACTCAACCCACAAGCTCGACAGATGGAAACGGCATTAGCAGACCAAGTTGTTGCAAAAGACAACCTGGGACCAACCTCAACTACCACAGTGTTCAATCCTTCTTGCTCGTTCTTCTCAAGAAAGCTCCCGGTTCCAAGATTCTCAGGCTCATAAGTTTCTTGAAGAAGCCACTTAAGAACTGAAATCTTTTCATCTGAAAGCTTTGCAGTAAGCCCGATATTGAAGCACTGTTCTGTCTTTACCCCAACGATTTGATTTGAGATCTTTGTCTGAACTGACTTTAGAAGTTCAGTGCCTGCACTTTCCTGAATCAGAGGGATCCGATAGAAATGTATAACTTCTCCAGTGGGTTGTACCATCAAGTTGGCTTGCTCATCAACAGGGCTGCTCGAAACCACTGCTTTGGCTTTTGCTTGAGCATAGCACTTCAACGCAACACCTCTGTTTAATAAATTCAATGATTGATTTCGACTATGAAGTTTACCAAACAAGAAACTTGGGCACTGATTCGGTGTAGCATGATTCTTGTGCAAAAGCACATTTTGCCTACGGGTTCCCTGAAATAAACATCCAAAAAAATATTCAAAACCAAAATAAAGTTTTATAGATGAAGCACTATTCTAGTTGCAAAATGAGATAATATCGATTCCAAACCGATTAATCAAATGAAAATCCTTGATAATATTTGACTAGTTCATAGTAACAGAAGAGAAATGAAGGGACGGCATACCTGCAAAACCTTGGCAGCGGCAAGTTCCCCGGTGCAAACCATTATTCAGTAATCACCCTGTATGCAGAACACAGGAAAGAATCAGAAAACTTCCAGAGGACAGTGATATGTAGTTTAACATTACTCGAATTCGGATTCAAAATCATTCAAAGCATGGTAATAGTTCCTCAAAAAGAAACTAGGAGCCTCCGAGTCCACAGAAAAGTTTAACAATGGTATAAATCCCATGCCTACAATTTATCAAGTTCAGTTCAGAGACTACTCATTGTCTAAATTTAGGATTGGTTGAATAAAACATCTAATATTCAGACATCAGAGGCTCAAAAGATGGCATGAGAAAAAAAAAACAAGTGGGTCAGCAAATCTCACTATCCTTGGCAGTTTCAGTTGTAAGCACTCAAGTTAAAACTGAAAAATAAAACAATTTTCCCGAGAAACAAACAAAAGAGTTGCAACAAAACACATCATATCCCAGTTACTGCTGAACTGAGTGAAAATAATCAGAAGCAGAGGATTAAGCACAGTGCTCTTGCACAATAACTATCACAATGCTCTTGTACAATGAAATAATGGCGCTTACCCGACAAGCAGAGGATTAAGCACTTCCTGATGAAAATTAGAGAACCTGGAACCGGAGCGACGATCGGCGGCGAAAAGGGTTCCTGAAAATCAGCAGAGAGTTAGGCAACGAGTCCGAATTGCGTTTCAAGCTACGCCGCTAATAGCTTACAGACTACGCTGAGAACAGAATCATCTGAGAGACAATCACACGCATATATTATTCATATAGAGATAGAAAGAGAGTTAACCGGTACGGAATAGCGGTGGCGGGATGCGGAGCGACGCCGGTCGACGGTGGCCGGAGAGTGTGGGAGAGATTGAGGGTGACGAGGAGCGGACAGTAAGGTTTACTGAGTGCGGCGCGAGATAGGGGAGAGGATTAATGGGGGCAGAATAGTCATTTCGCCACTCTTTCCTTTCCCGCGGTCCAGGCCCAAGCTCTCAGCCCAGTTTAAAGCCCAGACTTACTACAACCAATAGAAACCCTCCAACTAGATTGCACCGGTGAGCCCCTCCGTCCTTGATCACTGCCTCCGCATGCATCCAACAAATTCGATCGCGCCTTTCCTTGTTCTCCCCGAATCGCAACAAAGATTTTCATTCGCTAAAATGCGCCGGTGAGCGCAACACGCCCCCCCTCCTCGTCACCTCCACCGCGTGATTGAACTAAACACATTCACAGAAACTCCGATTACTTCCAAATCATCGCCATGCTCTCCGGCAACGCCGGTTCCGAAACCCCCACACGCGGCGGCTTCACCGTCGCTTCGTCGAGGACCCAAGCATTTCTCGTCCTCGCCTTCGTCGCGATCCTCTCCGTCCAGCTGATCGCCCCCAATACAACCTTCACCGGCTGGTCGATTTTTGGTTTATCGGGTATGGCCCCCGAC
>JAYMTN010000339.1:0-17571 GCA_036897425.1 Erodium trifolium
GTCAATGTTCAATCTTTCATATGAAAGGTCTTAAGTTCGATCCTGAATAGATGTGCACTTGTTGTACTATTTGTTTTTACTGTCTTGCGCTGTTTTTTGTTTCAGTCTTGAGTCTATTATAACGTGTTGCTATTGTTTGTCATGTACATTCATCAAATGTATACATATCTTTTCATCGATGTATAAAATTTGACATTATTTTTTTTTATAAAAAAAAGATAAGATCTTATCAAATTTTATGATTGCTTAAATTAAATATTAAATTGAAAGAAAACTGGTTGAATCAACTTGGTGATCGAGCATTTTTCACATTTGCTAGAGAAGAGGAAGTTGCTTGCATATCTAGTCCTAGGATTCTGTCTGAAAATAGTCAAAGAGGCCGCTTAGCTTAGTTAGGCTTCGGCAATAAGGTTAAGCCTTTATAGTATTAAATTAAATTAAATTAAATGCTGAGACTACAGTACTGATAATAGTTCTGTGCATTTATTAAATTAAATTACAGTCAAATATCGGGAATTAAAAATAATTTTTAGGGCATGAATTGTGTTTAAACAAACACTGGTGTCAGATGAGATTGCACGTGCATCACCGAAATGATCGAGGACTTTGTTCGATGCTCATCCCGTCCTTCCTCTCCGGTCAAACGCAACCACTTGTGATCACATATCATACAAATCGCACGCACACGAATAATCCTTGAGTAAATTGAAATGTAGGTTTAGATCGAAGATGGGTGGGAAACTGTCGGGCGAAAGCGGAAGGGGTCGCTTTTTCAAACAATATACGATGAATTGAGTTTTGATTTTTGGTTCGGGTCTATATGATATTTCTTGTTCTCTCTTCTGTCTGGTTATGGCGTCTTACCCGTCTTCTTCTTCTTTTTTCAAAGAGAAATAAACGCATTAACGAAACGATAAATACAAAGAAAAGAAACCCAAGAACTCAACACGAGCAAGACCCAAGCAAATGACGAGAAAGCAACGAAAAAACTAAAAGAGTACAATCAAGCGACCCAAATGGGGCTAGAAACTCTGCTGCTATAGTAAGGACTCAAAGTTATTTCAATCTTCTTGAAGCCGTTCTCAACTGAACCTCTATAACGAACCCTCAAATACTCAGCAAAACCTAGCCACATAGTGACCCTCCAGTATGGTCATCGACCAACGGAGAGAAGAACACCGCAAAATCAAATGGTGCTGGGTCAACACCACGGTCAACCTGGGGGGATGGGGGTGAGCGATCCGCCAGGCGGACTAGCATCCTTTGGGAGGAGAACCCCACAAAGTCGACTGGTGGTAGGTCAACACCTTACCCTTTCTTTTAGTTTTTCGTGAGAATTTGTTTAGGAGTCACTTCAAAATCCTTTTTATCACCTCTTAGATGATGGAAGGACACGTTGTGTTCAGTTTCTTTGAGATTAGAAAGTTCCACTACGGTGATCTGTTGTGACATTGTTCACCAATTCAACGTCTAGAGTTTTAATCGGGTTCATTTGCTCATTCTAATCTATACCGAATATGTCAAACGATTATTAAGTTCTATACTAGTTCAATGATTTTCAGATTTCGTCCCGAAACCCACGTCCCTTTTGTAATTTATGGTACAAATATTCCAAGAGGCAAGCCGCGGGAGCATATTGCTCGAGTGTAGGTACAATATGAATACAAAATGGCACGTGTATTCAACGTGGCTTCTTAATCTCGTCAAGATAGCTTCACAAGAGAGTTAGGCCTCTAATTATATATGAACATATAGTAATGATAAAATTACAAATAAATAAATTAAAACTACGAGAGAATTAAATTAAATTAAGAGAAAGAAGAGACGTGTGTCAGCTGAACAATCTTCATCTCGTCTTCTTCATGGATCATCAGATTTATTTATCACATTCCTTTTGCATGGGTTCACCCACGTGTCATGTCACGTGCCGTTTTCATAAGTTGTCTTCAAAAGGAACAACCAAAATCGACTTATATGTCAAAAGTTACGACTCTATTTAGAAACAAAAGCATTATGTTCCGATATGTTGTATTAAATTATTTGGTTTGGCAAACAAAAGAAAAATTATGTCACAAAAGGTGATGTCCATATTGTACTTACTCAGGTCAATAATATCGGGTTGACTGATATAAACAAAATGTATAATAAAATTTTATTTTATTTTTCAGATAGGGGAATTAAAGTGTCATATATTATAGGTCAAAGATATCATCGATAGGTGTAATAAGTGCACATAAACATGTAATAAATACAGTTATTCGCCCAGACTGAATCGAACTCAAGACCTTGCACATAAAGGCTTAAGCCTTGACTAATAAAATTTAATTTTAAAACACTTGTTTTTGTTTTATAATTTTTTATGAAGAATAAATAAAATTCATAAAAACTGAAAAAAAAATTAAAGAATAATTATAAATTAGTTGAGAAATGAATGATGGAGAGGTAAAATAATATGCTAAATTAATTCAAATGCAAAGTGTTAACTAGTCATTTCATGATATGTCGTTAGTTTTTACCAACATAAGACATGACTTATACATAAATCTTTCATCTCCAACTCTTTTTTTAGCGAAATGTACGATTTTATTGATATTGAAAAAAGAGTAAGTACAAAGAACGATCCTCCAAAAGGTCTTTTTCAATAAACTTCATGACAGATCGTTGTCGCCATATACGACTTTCAAAAAACAGACAAAAATTCAAATCTGATACTGTCGAGAACTGCTTGTCATCCCTCGCCTGATCTTCTCGGGGTTCCTCAGCCGACTCTCTTTTTGTACCCAGATCCCCATATGGGGCAGTCCATGAAGTGCATGTCGACCCACCCGTCGAGCATTGACCCTCCTTCCGATGGGTCTCATATGCTCCTCAATCCCTTCCACTCTACCCTATGGGTTAGGTATAGTGTTTGGGGTTACTAGTGGGCCTCTCCCTCGAGGTGAGGGCTATTTAGGTGCAGTGTTCGAGGTCAAGGGAGCAAAGCTTAGTGGAATTGACAGTGCCCGTGCCTTAGTCCCCCATTCAGTAGCATAATTCTTCCCTAAGGTATCTGGTTTGACCTTTATGAGCTATTTATCAAATCAGGGTACCCCTGGCATCTCTCAGTCGCAATCCCGGACCACGTGACATGTTCGAACACAGTTGTAATAGAATGTAGGTAGATTGTCATAGGTCAGGGAAACCCTAATTGGTTTCGTGAATTCCCGAAACAGTAGGAGCATATATTAACCTACGCAGCGGACGATTAAGGGTCATCCAGAATCGCACCCCCACCGCTCCTCCCCTACAAGCCCCATGGATTGCATGAAACATCCACGCATTCTCCTGTGGGTCGAATGGAACCGGAGGAAGGTTCACGGGAATCACCATAGGGACGACCATAGGCGTTGTCATGATCTAAGAAGTAGGCCAAACTGGAGGCGGTGGTAAAGGCGTGAAAGTCTATAGTAATACTAAAACCTCCGGCCTCATGGAAATAGGACCATCATGAGACACAGGGTCGGTCGCCGGTTGCGCCAGTGATGACGAGGCTAAGGTTAAAACCCTAGATGACGACCCCTCTTGGGCTTGGGCGCAAAGAGCGCTGATAAAGTGCGACCCGAAGAGAAGAGAATCATGGTTGAAGTCTTCGGAGAAGAAGGCTCCATAGAGGTGGTCAGCACTAAAGGAAGAGATGAGGATGTTGCTTTCAGGTGCGTCTCCCTCCCCTCTGTATGTGGTCGGACGACCTCCCAAGAGGGGCATGGGGGCATGATGAGTCCGGTTGACGAGGTGATCGCTATTGGAGAATGTGGAGGCATGGTGGTGATCATTGGTGGTTGAGCGGTGGTGCGATGGACGACAGCATGATGGCTAGGATTAGGATTATAGAGCGTCTAGAGAAGTAGGGCACACGAAGTCGTGAGAGTTTTTGTTGTTAAACACGTTTTGTAATTTATGGTAGTTTATTGTTTGTAACTAATATTTTAGGATATGTTTCTACATTTAACCCTAATTTCGATAACGTCGCATCGTCACTAAAGGCATTATAAAAGTGATGTTCATATATTTATTCATATGATGTTAACAATTGACAATGTGATAGATACATCATAAAAATGATGTTCGGATATTTATTACTTGACGTCAGTAACTTGACATTATTATAAAAATCATCAAAAAGGTGATGTTCAGGTATTTATTCACGTGATTCCAATAGTCTCTCGTTTTCATTAAAAGCACCACAAAGGTGATGTTCGAATATTTATTTATATGACAACAACAATCCGACGATGTGATTAGAAACATCATAAAAGTGATCATGTCTGAGTATTAATTTACTTGATGTCAACAATCTGACGATGTGATTAGAAACATCATAAAAGTTATGTTCGGATATTTATTCACGTGATGTCAATAACATGACGTTGTTACTAAAGCATCACGAAGGTGATGTTCGAGTATTAATTCACTTAATCTTAATAACTCGACATTGATGTTAAAAGCATCACAAAAGCGATGTTCGGTTATTTATTCATATGATATCAACAATCCGACGTTGTGATTAGAAACATTATAAAAATGGTGTTCAGACATTTATTCACATGATATGTCAGTTATATGACGTCATTGTTAAAAACATTACATAGGCGATGTTCGGACATTTATTCATATGACATCGACATCTTGACATTATGATTAGAGACATCACAAAAGTGATGTTTGATCATTTATTCATATGATACCAATAAATAATAAGAAAAATGATGTCAAGATATTTATTCACATCATTTTATCCACAAATGCGATTGTCAGATATTTCTTCATGACGTTATGATTAAAGACATCACAAAAGTGATGTTCGAGTATTTATTCCTACGATGTCAATAGCTTGACATTCTGATTAAGTACATAATATTATATTGTGTTATCTAATAAAAGAATTTAGCCCCAAAATCTCGTATATGTTATACAAAATTTAACCCCGAAATACCGTCTCTGTTTTAATAAAGGATCATAATCCAAAAACATGTCTCATTTATAAATAAAAAGAATGAAGCTTTCATAAACTAATGAAAATCAATATTAAAAATTTGAGTTTACTAAATATTGATCGCATAAATGTACCTACAATAGAGTTCATGTCGCATGCAAAGTGAGGACGTAGGTGGCTACATATATGTACATATATATATATATATATAAATAAATATCCTAGGTTGTCGTTTTTGTTGGTTTGAAATAAATAGACATGCACATCTATTTTTGAAATAACATATATAGCTAATTCAGACAATAATAGCATAGGCCAAACAGACAAGTTGACTAGGTTGCTCCTGCTGCTCCACTTTTGGCACCTACACCAGATATTTACTAAATTTTAATATTGCTCTATACAGTAACTTAAAAAGCAAAAGGAAAAAAATATTTTAAATATTTTTATACAGTTGTTACAATTTATTATTTAATTTTTACTTTACACCCATTTTTCAGTTACATAAGTTGTTTTAGTCTAATGTCTCTTAGGATTATAATATATTAAATATCTCTCTTACAAGTTTATCTTCTTTTAAACTGACATTTTTTATAAGAAAAAAATGTCAGCGAGTGTGTAATCAACCATGATAAACTATATGATTTAACTTTATTTGACAAGATATTAAATAAATTTTATAATGAATTATAACTGAATGAATCTTTAAACTAGTTAGAGAAAAATGATTCTAAAACCATTATTTTCATGTACCTAAATTGATAAAAATGACCAAACCAAAGATTGTTGCATTATGTAAGTTCTTATAGAAACCCGTATATTTTGCGTGTTTTGTAACCGTGCATGTTTTATTAAATTAATAGTAAATTTTTTATCAGGTAAATACTTACTATGTGTTATTTTCTGTCAGTAAACTCGCTTTTTTAAGAGAATTTAGTCATGTGACAATGATAGTTATCAAAAACAATTAAATGACAATTTGACCATTTGTATCACATGTGTTTCGTAATTTGTAACATTAATATATACTTGTTTTGTAATTTAGAACCCTTATGCATGCATTTTAAATATAGGGATACTTTCGACTTTTTTTATTAATACTAGTAGTATTTTTAATTCACCAAATCATTTGACAGAAGATCTCAGAGAATCAGGTGGATCTCCGCGAACCGCCAATACACACCATTCACTAGCATTACGAGCTAAATAATGTGTCATTTTATTGGCTTATCTACAAATGCAACATAAACTGAAATCTGGTAGCGCCTTCAACTTTACTCTGTACTCCATAAGTAGCAAACCCAAAAGTGACTGCAACACCTCCTCTCCATTAATATTGTCTGAATTACATTGAGGCAATCCGATTCAATCACCCCTGCTACCCAACCTTCCTCATAAATCTTGGATAACGCTTCATTTATACATTTCATTTCAATAATTTCGGGTTGCTACTTACTCGGGTGGACAATACTTCTCACTCGCATTAATTGCTCAACCTGTTTCGTTTCCGCAGATCATTCCTCCACGCTCCACCCCCTTTTCAGCATTCAACACAACTCTATCTATGTTAATTTTCATCTACATTCGATTTTTATAAACACATTAAACTCGTTAATAGATTTACATACAAAAAATAATTTATCGTAAATATGTGCGAAACGAACATAATTCAGCGTAAATTATATTTCTGACGATTAACCCATTATAATATCATTAAAATTGTCACTACAGTCCAAAACTTTTAACATATTATAATATGACCCAACACCATCTCTCTCTCTCTATCAGCACAGTGCTCTTTTCTGAGAGCCCTCTCTGATTTTACGCCGGTTGGCAGCAGAAACCGCTCGACCGGCCCATTTATATCTCTCCACACTTTGATCCTCCTTTACGTTCTCTCTCTCTCTCTCTCTCTCTCTCTCTCTAAACCACTTCACAGGTTCATGAACAATGCCTAATCACAGTTCATGCATTGTGGGTTATTATTATTATCTTTTTTAATTTCCCTTCTCAACTTCAGTAATCCTTTTCGCAAATCAGCTTCATGGTTGATGAGTAACGGCTGATTCTGAGGTGGGTTTTGGATTTTCTATTATAAAAATCTCATCTTGGTTTCAGTTTCGTGGGCCTTGTTTGTTTCCTGAGAAAAAGATTAGCTTTTAATGTGGGGTTTGATTTTTGTTGGGTTCGCTTCAGATTTGTGATTAATATATAAGAGGAGGAGGAAGGAGGAGTTGGAAGCTACACTCATCTGAGCAGCTGAGAAAAATGTCTCCGGCGACGAATTGGTTATCGTTCTCTCTGTCTCCGATGGAAATGCTCCGGTCCTCCGAGCAGCCCCAGCTCGAGCCTTTCGATAATTTCTACTCCAATGGTACAGTGGGTTCTGTTTGGATGATGATTTTTCGTTGCCGAGAAAAAAGTTGTCTCCTTTTTTCTGTCATTTTCTCGGCAGCCAAACAGGACAGAGACGACTTATACGGTTCTGGGTTCGTTTTTTTTTATGCAGGTTGGGGCACGAATTCGAAGCCTGAGCTTTTCTACCCGGAGGGAGACGACAATCAGCTCCGGCACGGTGGCCAAGCTCCGGGCATTGGCGATTCGCCGATTCCGGCGAGCTTCCTCTACCCGCAGAGCAATCCCCAATCGGCGCCGGCGCCGAAGCTCGAGGACTTTTTCGCCGGTGATTCGATGGTTCAATACTCCGATAGCCAAACAGAGACCCAGGACTCGTCCCTGACTCAAAGTCACATCTACGATCAGAGCTCCGGCTTCTTCTCCGACCAGCAGATTGCTCGGTTCCAGGCTTTCTCGGCCAACTCCGGCTCCGAGGTCGACGACTCTGGCTCCATCGCCATGACCCACCTCGCCGATTTCGCCGCTCACTCCATCAACTCGTCGCCGGCGAACGAGCTGGGGCTCGGTGTTGCTCTGAATCAAACTCAGGCTCCTCTGATTCAACACAACCCCATTGTTGCAGCTCAAGCTGATTCGGATTGCACCAAGATCATCGACACTTTCGGTCAACGAACATCGATTTACAGAGGTGTCACAAGGTACCAATTTCATCGATTTAATCACGACCCAGATGTAAAAAAACGATTTTTATGATCTGGGTGGTGAAGAACAATGAGTAAAACAACAATCTAGTACATAATTCTTCACTAAAATGTGTCTTTTGTATGGATCATGTCTGGTTTCAGACACAGGTGGACTGGAAGATATGAAGCTCATCTATGGGACAATAGCTGTAGAAGAGAAGGTCAAGCCAGAAAAGGCCGTCAAGGTCTCTCTCTCTCTCTCTCTGCTTCTCTCCCTCTCTCTCTGGTTCATGATAGAGATTGGTGAAGTGAAATGAAACTTGCATGCAATTGAAGAGCATTAATGAGTGGTTCTTCAATCTTTTTGTTTGATTGATTGGACTGATTTGGTAGTGATTGTGATGTTTCTCTTACAGATTTGTTTCTCTCTCTATTTCTCAGATTGATTTGATCAGTTGTTCATTATGTATTGGTGTGTGTTTTTTTTATTACAGTTTATGGAGAGACATCAATGAGTTCTGAGAAACTGATGTGGTCTCTTCTTCTCTGGCTCTTCCTTTAGCTTTTGCTTTTTCATGGCCAGAGAGTGGGTCTAGGTTTGACCAGACCACCTAGGGTTTGTTCTTCTTTTGGTTCAAAGAAAAGGGTCCTTTCAATCATAGCATTCCTATTCCTTGTCCTTCTTGGTTATTACATGGTGAAGTCAAGAGCATCTCTAGCTAGGGGGAGTAAAAATATCCGCTCCGCTTGAAATCGACCAATCCGACCATTATCGATACGGGGAAGCGGGTAATTCGTCTAGCCTCCCAGGACGCTGACACTTTGTAACCTCGGTGAATTAACGTTTCGAGTTATGTGTCAAGTGGCCTATGAGTTAGCGATTAGCATTTGTCGGCGAATTCACAGGACGATAAATCATTTACCCACAGGCCTAAAAAACGCCCAAAAAACAAATTTTGGCGGTTTCTCACTGATTCATCCCCCAATTCGCCCCCATTGTGGATGCCCTAAGGACCATACTAATGGGGGCGAATTGCTTTGAACGAATCTAGGTTTCTGAGTTGCGTCTGAGCGAATAAGCGGAAAGTAGGCGAATTGGTGGGTGAGAACTGTGTGGGCCAAACCACGCTCGCCTGAACAAGTCGTCTAGAGAGGACAAAGGGTGGCAACGGTCAGCTGGGGCTCCAATCCCGGGCGAACATGTGTCCTCGTTCGAGTAAAATAATAACATTTAGTTTCCCTTTGATAGGGAAAGTGGTATACACACTATTACATGAATTGCTATGGTATGAACATAACATATTTGCATTGAGTATTGTGTGATTACATTAAGAAGTGATAACTTTTGCTGAAACGATAATGACTTATATGCATCCGTTTCACAATCTGATTTGGTAATTTTTGTTACTCTTGGCATGAAATTTGTGCTTTGGATTCGCTCCGACGTGGTTGGAATTGTTCCTGCAGTGTATTTAGGTAACCGAATTTCCTCGTTTTATTTCAATCCGTGACCGTATGATCATGCGATCGAGTTTCATGTTATTGTTGTGTTGATGTAAATCCTTAGGTGGATACGATAAGGAAGAAAAGGCGGCAAGGGCGTACGATTTGGCAGCTCTGAAGTACTGGGGTCCAACTGCCACAACTAACTTTCCCGTAAGTTACGCTTTCGAATATTTTTCTCTGTTCATAGCGCAGTTTCTTTTTGGGTATATCGATGACAACCCGTTATCCTGTTTCAGGTTTCTCATTATGAAAACGAGATAAATGCGATGAAGAATGCCACCAAGCAAGAGTTCATCGCATCCCTAAGAAGGTAATACCAAAATGATCCAATATGTCTTAGTTGCAAAAAAGTACCCGTGGTATTTACTTTTGCTTGTTGCCTTTTCTAATTGTAAGAAAGTGTCGTGAACTTGTTTTTCTGTTGCACTCTGTATATTTGTTAAAATATCGATTTTACCCTTACAAATTTAAATTAATAAACAAAGAGCAAAATATCCCGAATTTTTGCCTCCCTAAAATTTTAAATTCTTTTTGGACGTACAAGAAAGGGAAATATCTGAATTCATGTTTAAAGAGTGGAATCGACATTTTGTAATAAATTTACACAAAATGCAACAAAAACATAAGTTCAGAACATTTTTTTTGCAATTGGCAACGAAACAAGCAAAACATAAAGGTCTTGAAGTATCTATTTTTTCGATTATAGCCAACTTTGATTAACTGACGTCGTTTATTGCTAATAAATTTGTAGGAAAAGTAGCGGTTTTTCGAGGGGAGCATCCAAATACCGGGGTGTAACAAGGTGCATAAACCTTACAACCATGGGTTAATTTTTTTTTGTTACATGTGTTGTTTGTGTAGTTCAAGTTCGTAATGCTAATTACGATCCTTCAGGCACCACCAGCAGGGTCGATGGCAAGCAAGGATAGGCCGCGTAGCCGGAAACAAGGACCTCTACTTAGGGACATTCCGTAAGCACTTAGTTATACATTTGTAACGAGTTTTACGTATCAGTACTAAAAGCTGAAGCTGATAGTTGAGTTTATCCGGTTTTTATCGGGTTCTTTCAGCAACGGAAGAAGAGGCTGCGGAGGCGTATGACATAGCGGCGATCAAGTTCCGTGGCATCAACGCCGTGACCAACTTCGAAATGAGTCGCTACGACGTCGAGGCAATCTCGAACAACACTCTTCCCATCGGCGGCGCGGCCAAGCGACTCAGGCTGTCGCTCGAGCCGGAGCCCAAGCCTTGTAACAACATAAGCTTCGCGCCCATCCAGCCGGCGGCCCCTTCGGGCCTCCCTTTGGAGGCAGCGATGGCGGGGGCGCCTCAATTTTACCATCATAACAACGTGGGCTTGACTTTTCCTTCTCCGTCTCCGGCGGGATCCATGACGATGATGAATCAGTCCGGCGAGTTCTTTGTGTGGCCTCACCAGTCTTATGGTTAACGTTGGCCGTATAGTTTTGATGTCTTGTTGTTAAGGTTGTTGGGCTGTAAGAGGTTTATGTGGAAAAAAAAAGGTTTCGTTGGATGAATAGTATACTTGTTGTCATGGAAAGCGTTGCCAAACATGGTGAGAATAATAAAACACGGGCCCATGGGCCGAGTATGAGCCCAACAAATGTGGGCCTTGTTGGGCCACAACACCTTGGACTCAACCCTAAAGGCCTGCTCAAAATTTACGGCCCTTTCGTGACTGCTGTTATTGATTTATTTATTTTTGTAAATTTTAACGAGCACATGATTTAGAGATATCTAATGATGATAAACTCAAAATCAAGATATTTTTTGAAGGTGCTATGCGAAGATTTCGCAGCCGCTAGTATAGACGGAGGCTTTTCTTCGGAGAAGACTTCGATTCTCCAGGCATCGGACCGACGACCTTACTCCGTCTTTATGGCGTGCCTCTTCCTCCTCCTCCTCCTCTACTTTTCCACATGCGGTTCCCGCGCATCTCCCGTCCCCAATTCCCCCCACATCATCCCCATGATCGCCAACGCCGTCAGCCCGAATCCTCTCTTCTGAGGAGCCCCACCACCACGGCTACCGCAATTGAAGCCGCCATTGGTGTATCCACCTCCTTGGCCTCCACCGAGGCCTTTTTCGCGATCCAGGGTCTGGGTCAAGATGATCGACTGGTTTTGCTTTATTTTACATATTTTGTTCTTTGTTGCAAGATTGTCAGGATTAAGCTCCAAATAAGAACTAAACGAGGGGTTTTGGCCTAAATAGCATCTAGTGATGGTACGTCGTTTGGAGAGTATCAAGTACATTTTTAGCATCACAGAGTTGACCGAGCACAAGAGCATAAGTAGAAGAGGGAAGGGATGGTTAAGGGTCTTTTGTCTGTGTGTGTTCTTGGCTCCGGAAAGGAGAGGGCTCTCAGCTTCTGTTAAGCGAGAGATTAGTGTAGTTTAGTGTTGATTTCAATCAATAAAGAGTTTCGTTCTTCAAATTCAAGTCAGGATCGCTCTAGATCCTGACAGATTAATGATTAGTGAGCGATGATTCAGGGCTTCAACACATGGATTCAGGGATTTTTACCGGGAGGGATCCCTGAATCACATCTACCATCGCCGCTCTCCTCCCGTTGCAACTGATGATAGCAGGGACTGACACTTGGAGGAGTCACTGAGAAGAATTTTGCCTCCACCCTAGAACAACGATCTCATGTTCGGTTTATCAGCGCATTCAACTTTTTTGGCTACACCTTCAGCAACAATTATTGGTCTCGCATTCTAGTTTTATTTTTAGTACGCCTTTATGCCCCTTTCAACACCGCTTGTACTGGTTTATCCGTCTCAGAGTCCGATATAAAGGCACCTATTGAGATCCGACACAGTGCTCTTATTATTTTATTTGTGGACAGGGAGTTTTTACTCATACACGGCTGTGTAGTAGAATGATTTAAAAAAATTGCACAATCTTTTACCAAAAAAAGATGATGATAAACTCATATGTGTTTGGAGAAGAATTAATCAGGGGAGTTCGCCCACCGGTTAAATGTCCGAGTCTCCTAGATAACCTTTTTATTTTTTTGGTATGTATTTTGCTTTTTAATTTATGAAATTGTTATTATTTTCGTCAGAAAAAGAATAATAATTATAAAATATAAGTGCAAGGAACAGGAGGAGAGGTGACTAGGACAGAAATACATAAAATGAGTCGTTAACTCCAATGATTGAGTGTTAGTGTGGGGCCCATAACAGGACAGCCAGATTATAGATAAAGGGGACACGTGTGAGCGCAATCCCAATTATACTCTTTAGATCTAAAATTAGATATTTTATCTTTGCGGGTCCCACGTTACTCAGTCTCCGTCCTTATCCATTTCTTTCATCCATATCCACTTTTCACTTTACTATTTCCACTCACAACATCAGCTTCAACATAAGAGAATTACCATTTTACCACTCAAAATCCAGAGGGTAAAAATAAATCGACGACTTGTGAATTTGATTTCACAAACATGATTTGATTAGTCTCATGCTCGTATGGTGATTTTTATAACAGTAATTAGCATCGAAATTTATCTATAATTACGAGAGTATTGGCAGTAGGCGACATATAGGTGGTTGAAACGACGATGAAAAGACAGCAACGGTATTATTATCGTCTGTTGAAACCGTCAGCGCCAAAGGTCATACTCGACATCATTGATAGTTTTTTTTTTAGTATATGATAACACTTTATCGATAACAAATGAATTATGGACGCAAGATCGAAAGGAGACTAGGGCAACAATTAAATAGCAAAAGAAAAACAAAATGAAACTGTAACAACTAAAGTAATACGAAAATAAAAAGGTGAGACATAAGTACTTGACTCGTAGATACCAGAAGCTAAACCTATAACCAGAGACCCGGTTAATCTAGGGACACTATAGTGGATTATTGCTTTGAGTCACAGTTTTGAGAGTGGCAGAAGGTTCGTTTCCTACCTCGATTTGAAAATGTTCAGGATATCTGATATGGGGCATTTGAAGAGATAACGGACATCCAGATAAAACACTAGGAAGCGGGGGAACTAGAATGTCGGATTTACACCTACCTCAGTAGTTCAAGGTGTGCATCCTCACACACACCTCGAAGATGTCATAGTCCAGATCCAGCGGATGGGGTTGGTGCGCCAAGTGTGCACCGGTGGCCAACAGGAGCAACTGTTGATTCCAGTTTCCCTAACTCCGAGCGGGGGTGTCAAAGTCTCGATCCAGCGGATGGGATGGAGCTCCGCTACATGGATTCCCTGATTGATCGGATGCACCACGGTCCTAGCGTCAGGCTCTGGGTCGGGCCATCGTTGATCTTAGACGATCGTCGGGCAGTCAAGAGGATGTGTGATAACAACCGATCCATACCTGAGAGGTAGGGAGCGGTCATGCGGCTAAGGCGTCTCAAGAGACGAATGTAGTAGCTCTGGTGGCAGAGGGGGCGAGGACGGTGGCAACTCCGATGACAGAGGAGGAGGAGGTGGCGGCTCTAGTGGCATATGATGAGGTAGTGGTAGTGGCGGCTTTGTTGGCAGAGGATGCGGGGATGACATCGGCTCTGCTGAAAAGGGAGGAGGTGGCATTGGCGGCGCTGGTGGTGGCATGTGGATCGGGGGGAGGGGGGGCGACGATTTAAAGGTTCCGTTCAGGTGGTTGGAGGGGGTTGGACTTATATGTGGGGCCAAGTTTCCCCGCTTCCCGGTGGTGTATTTCTACGGCGGAGCTTTTAATGGGGGGCTCGGCAGTGCAAATTTTTCTGGTCTCCTCTTGTGGTGGCCATAGACGCATGATTGGCCATTTGTTCCATTCCACTAGATAAACCTTCAGGGGGCAATGTTGGGGGTACAACCATCTAATAAGCCTCATTCCCAATCATCTTGAGATAATACCTTTGGTGTGCTGGTTCGTGTGTTTTCTGGGAGGGGATCGTATCCGTCCAGAGCAGCGATACTTGTAGGGCCAACAACTTCTCCCACTCCCAATGATAAATCTCACTTACTTGGGGGTATTGCCCGCAGAAAACCCTGGGAGCTGGAATCCAAAAAGATCCGCCCTCTTGATCGTTCCATCCTACCGATGAAAGTGCTGGATTATAGGTCATGGTAGGAGCGTGGACCAAGGAGGGTGGTATAGTGTCAGTGGTGCCAGTAAAAGTTGCGGTGGAGATAGCCCCGATGTATGGTTCGATCTCAATAGTGACTTCTGATAGCAATGTTAATTTGTGATGTCATGGAATACTTTCATATATCTTCATATTCTATCGTTTTATGGCATGATGATCAGACACGGTAATAAAACAGTGGATGTTGTTATAAACAAGGTTGACAACGAGATAAAGGGTGGTGTCTGAATGACGCCAACAACAGATAAAAACGATAACGATAAAAGAGAATATAACCCTAGAAAAACGATTTCTACTTGCTCTCCCTATGTTTGAAAAAATGTCCACAGTAGTAATACCCTCAATTATTACAATTTTGCTAGGATGTCGAAAACACCCCTCTCTCGACACATCAATTACAGAACCAAACAATTAAAAAAATAGTAAAAAGATATTTGTGCACCACCACCAGGTTTATAAAACGCAAGCGTAGCAAAGTGAAAAATAGTACTTAAAGATGGTTTTGCTAGATAAGCTTTGGGACGACGTCGTCGCCGGACCTCACCCGGAGCACGGCCTCGGCCGGCTCCGGAAGATCAACCCCACTCCTCTGATCATCAAAGGTACAACATTTCCTAACGTTAACAAAACTTGTTAACGGTGTTTGTAATTGTAACTACTTTTCTTAAGAGTAACCGAACTTTTAATAACGGTGTTAGATGTCGGGGAAGGAAGCACGGCGTCGTCGTTGCCGGCGAGCCCCACGACTCCGGCGACGCCCCTGTCGGCGCGTAAGGACAACGTGTGGAGGAGCGTGTTTCACCCGGGTAGCAACCTGGCCACCAAAACCATGGGAGGCCAGCTCTTCGAAAAGCCACTGCAGCCCAACTCCCCCTCCGTCTACGACTGGTGAGTCACTCGCGCGCGGTGGCGCGTGCGTGTTATACACAATCGTACCGTACGTTTTGTTGATGGGTTTTGTTTTTCTGCGGGTGTGTTCACAGGCTTTACAGTGGGGACACCAAGAGCACGCACCGAGGAGGGTAGAACCGTCATTTGGATCGGATTTTGGAGAGATGACTTGGGGGGTGATGTAAATATTGGCTTCTTTCGTTTATTTGTGCCACGTTTCATGTGGTTGTCTCCTAAGTGGTGTACACGTGTGTTCTAGCGTGAAAGTGATGCTGACGTGTTTAATTATGTGCGGTCGAAGGTTACTAGTTTGTAAACGAACGGTGGTGATAAGGTTTTGGATTATATAATAATGGAATTATGGAACTACTTTTAGTTTTTCAGGATTCAGAAAATTTTGAATGATAAAGAAATGTAAAATAGCTAGAAAATTAAGTTTGAGAGGAGGTAGAATTAGAAAATTTTAAAAAATAAGGGGGCATAATATTTTTTGAGCAAAGTAATTTTTTTTATTAATAATAGTAATGTACAAACGAAACGTATATGATAGAAAAGGGTGAGACATAGTGTCGAGCGACGTATTTGAGACGTAAATCCTATGATTAAAATATTCGGCTGATGGTGAAAACTGAGGGGTAGGTCCTCTTCTAGTGGTAGTAGGTGTTCGGTCGTATCTTATTTTGTTCTTTTCATGATTCAACCTGAAAATACTCGTGGTGTCTGATAAACACAGTGATCTCGGCATTTGTCGGAACACTGGACATCCAGACAGAACAAAAAAAAAGAAGAGGGGAGACTGGGGGTCGAACAGAGTCCGAACCTGAAGGAACGGGGTGTAGCTCCTCTGAAATACTCCATAATGTCCTAACATTCTCAACAATTATTGATTTTAATCTTCCAAAATTCGAGACACAAATTAAAAGTTAACAAATTTTAAGATATAATTAATTTGCAAAATATGTGTTAAAAATTTGAGGGAAGCATATGTCCCCCGAGTCGTTCAGAGTTTTGTCACTAATTTCATAGATATTTTGAGATCCAATAATTTCCTGTCTACTTTTGTTTCCTGAATGACTCAGGCTATTTAACTATATGTTAGGCTAAAAAGCGTAGACGCTAATATTAGGTCTTGCCCTGTTCTCTCCTTATCTCCATCGCACAGTCTCCATTGCTAAGGATTTCTTGCTTTCATCTCCATCTTCTCCGATCGATTCTCCCATCTTCTCACCCTATCCTCGAGTTCCCTTTCTGTTTCATCCGATTCTCATGGCCCCGTTACCAACTTTCTCCTTGGCTTCGCGCTCCCGCAGCCCGGCCTTATCTGCGGTGGAGGTGAACCCGAGCCTCACAATTCGAAATCTATGATAGGCAAGGCTATCCCCCGACGCCGTAGCCCCTCCCCTCCCGGTCACAACTGGTGGATTGGCTCTTTCTTCCCGATGGATACCGACTCAGCCCCGGTCGATGCAACCACAGGAGCGCCTACCACCGAGCCGGACGGCCCGACATCTGCAACAGGCAAGTCCGATGCTCAGCACCGTGAATCACTCACCTTCGATCACGACGGTTGAGGTGACCCTCTCCTCTCGGTGGGCACCGATTCAAGCCCGGATGCCGCAGCAGCAAGAACGCATACCACCGAGCCGGACGGACCCCAGAAATGGAGGGAACAATCCACACCGCTCGGTCATAAGTGGACACAGATCCGCTCCGCCGTCGCTGGTTGAAGCACTGTTGGAGCTGCATCCGCAAGTTGAACCAACAAGACATCAAATAACGAATACCGATGTCGGGTACTCTGCAGATCCGACCAGACTTCCAATCGAAAATCTCGATTAGATGCCGGATTGGGACGATGAGAACGAGATTTTGTATATCCCGACGGAAGTTATCCTGGCGGCCGTAAAACAAGTGGAGGACAAGGAGGAGCAGACTATACAGGTGGAGGCGCTGCAGCCTCCTCCGAAAAAATGAGAAGACTCGGCGGGGGTGGGAGAGTCCGACTTCGGATTATACCCACAGACCCAGACTGCCGGTGCTGGGAGGT
>JAYMTN010000340.1:0-17570 GCA_036897425.1 Erodium trifolium
CGAAGTAATCTTGACCCACTATATCCCCTTTTTCCGGGTGTTTCTCCCAGATGTCTATTATCCCTTCAAGTGCTCCGAGAGGATAACCGCCGAGAGATCAATGTGTGTCAAACACCACAGATATTTTCAGGTCGAGTCAGGAAAATGGCAGTATGAACCGTCAAGAGGATCTACAGTCTCAAGTTTCACCTGGACTAGCCGGATATTTTAGTCATAAAGTTAACGTCTTGAACATGTCGTTCAAGACTATATATCGCCCTTTAATTTCCTATCGCATATGTTTTTCTATTAATCATTGATAGTATTAACAAAATTCAACTTATATGCTAAAAAAAATACTCTCATCTCAAACATCCCAAAAACTATGTTTAAGAGTTAGACCTTATAAGTTTTGAGTCAAACTCAAACTTGGATCTTGTTTCTTTTTCTAACTTGAAGTGTGACACTTTTTTTTTATCAATCAAATATGATAAACATAACACTATACGGAGATGATCAAGTATAAATATTTCTTAAAATACAAGTATAAAAATATAAATAAGGATACATGATGATTTTATATACTCTAGAAGACAATTAGATGTATACTATGTGATAATTAAAAAAAATCAATATATAGATTAATAGTTATCATCTTATATAATTAGGATTTGATGGGTAAAAAAGAGTAGAATGTTAGTGATGCATCTCCTCCTTAACCCCCATGGCTTGATACTGTTGTTGGCACCACAATTCCCGGGTTCCGTCTCGTTCAAAACCTTCCTCCCCTTCATCTCTTCCGATAATTGCTCCTCAGAAATCGCTAGAAAAAGGGATCAAAGGCGTTGTGCTATCCCATCACCGCATACGATGGCTTTTCTGAGATCCCATACCTCTGCTTTCGCTCCATAGACCCACCTGTTTAATTAGGAAGACATGAATGTCTCTGGAGATAATAAAGGACCGGATCCAATCGTTATGGATCTCCGTGTTGAGCCCTTTTAGCCCCCAATATGGATCATGGAGATTGGGATCAGCTGCTGGATTTTCAAGCGTGGCTGATGATGGAAAGCAATGTTGTCTCCTCCGGAGTGTTAGTAGCAAACAGTGGAAAATCGGAGGTGGCGCTATGCTGTCATGGATCAGTAACATGAGCCTTTGTTGGCCTAAACAACCAGGTGAGATCTACTATGCAGCCTCGATAGTTTCATTGAGAACCAAACGGGAGAGCAGAGCGTTGTTGAGGAGACACGTCCTGCCCCGATGGGATCTGGTAGAGCCCAATCCCTCTCCTCATCCGTTTTTGGGCAATTCCTTAATTACCTTAAATACTCCTCCTTTCCACAAGGCCAAGCTGCATGTCAGGCAAAGCAGGCTGAATCGAGTCGAGTTGGGAAAAACGAATTTTGTGACTCCTCCTACGAATAGGGATAGATCCGCTATAATATAACTTAGAATAGCTAGACATTTCTATTATAGGCCAGTATCTCGGACATGTCTAAAACTATGTTTGTCCTTTTATAATTGATAGTTGTACTGTTCAGGGAAAAAAAAGAATTCAATACGTATGTAATTATCATATATTTTTATTTTACGAGATTTCTATTCGAAGGTGATATTTTATGTCTGAACTTGTCTTATGACAATATATGTGTTTTTTAAAGTGGTAATTATATTAGAAACAAATAATTTTCCAGTTGCATAATTATTTTTTTCGTAATTTAGAGTGTGTATTAGAAACTGAACCATAAAAGCAGTAACTAATATAATCTAGATGCGTGTCAATTTAATTACCTGAGATTTTTCAATACTCACTCGAGGGGGGAGGGGGATGGTATTCGTCGGTCGATCAATCGAATAGAAGGTTTGGCTTGCACATCATGAATAATTTGGATTAGTACAACTAGATTGGACTCCCTTCCTAGATATAACCACCCGTCGCCCTCCCTCGGATATGCGTGAGGGCGTCGAAAAATATTGACGTGCTGAAATTGGACCTTACTAAAGGAGGTCATGATAATATCAGGTGGCGTCGATTCCACCCTTGACAACGTGTTGGTTGGGAAGTATCAACCCAACCACCTATCAATATCGCTATCATGTGAAGAGGCGAGGGTGCTTCCCACCCCTCGGCCGTTGCATTACTTCCATTTCCTTTTCCATCGTCCCGTTTGGTGGATCTGCGAGGCTCCAAGCTAGTGGCTCACGACCCGATCTCTCACTTGTAGATCGTAGGTTTTTTCTATCTCCCGCCTCCTTTACTTTGACTTTTCCAATCTTCTTCTTTTTGTGGTGTCCAAGAAGGACGAGTCTCGACGAACCCGACCATAGAGGACTATGTTTCTATTCCCTCCTCTATTCCCCAAGCTTAGGTCTAATCCAGTCGTGGCGACATTTTAGACTCAGTTGGGGCAAGGGAGTGAGTTGTTCAGGTGGTGGAGACAGCAATTGGATGTCCTGCCCTCTCACATTTTGGACCATGGCTTGTTTTTTTCGTCCTCTGGCTATCAGCTTAGGTCAAGTCTTATTCAGACTCTGTCTTTCCTTGAGGCACGATGTTTGACGGTCGTGAAAAGGAGGACTTAGTCTTGCAGTTTCGAGTTCCAGTCTTCCGAGGAGAATGAGGGTCATTCCACTCGTGACCGTGGTGGCTGAGGTGGGGTTACCATGTTTCGGAAAACGACTTGGATAGTCTCTCGCTATCTTCTTAAGGAATTTCCCTCCTCTTAAATCCACATCGACTTGCATGTGAGAATCGATGTGTATATATATATATATATATATATATATATATGCAGTCCCTAACTATATGACCGATATGTCCACAATCATAACAATTGTCCGACAGTCGCTTGTAACTGATGTTCACCAAGACCTTTTGTCCTTTGTCCATTACCGTAAGAAGGAGTTGACTGTTAAGGGGTCAAGCTAGGTTGATCCTTATTCGTACACGAAGGGGGTCGCCTCATCCTCTCCTCATGGAGTCAACATCCATCTTCGTGCATGCGCCTATCTCGTCCCCTATCCGCTTTCTTACTGCCACATTTTGCACTCCTACCGATAGGTTAGAGATGTGAGCGCTTACCGAGGTGTGGGTAAAACAATCCTGGACGAGTTATTTCCAAAACCAACAAAACCAACAGAGTGTTTCCAACGACTCACCTCACAGATTTTGCTACAGATGTCCTTCGTGACCCCTACCAAAGTCGTCCCATTGGATAATTTACCGAAAATGGTGGTGTCTACGAGAGCGAAACCAAAAGGGGAATCCATCCCCTCCATGTCCTCTCCTAATTGGTGAGTTCCTCGAGGGTCATAGCACCCAACGAATCTCGTATCCCATCCACCGAGGGTGTTGTCGTCGTCGTTGTGCACCCACCGAGGGTGTTGTCGTCGTCGTTGTGCACTTTCCTAGATCTCTGGCCTTGGGGCGAGCCTATTTCAAGCCTCGAACCGTTGTGCATGGAGAGTCACCTCCGGACTTGGGGTTTCCAAGGCTTGAACCCGTAACTATAGTTAGTTACTTCGTGCAAGGAAACACATTGCCTGTTGTAGGAGTGTTGCGAGTCATCCTGGGGTACAGGCCCGCCTTGCATACTAGTTTCACCTTTCTACCAGGGTTCCTTGGGAGATAAGAGAGAGGTACTAATAGACATTGGAGGGACGAAGAGCTAGGAGATATACCCACCAAACTTATCGTCCCCATTGAAAGGAAATACAACACGAGAAACCTAGAGTCTTTAGGGGGAAAAAGGAACTTAGACTACCTTCGTCATTAATTCTAAACCTTATGTAGAAATAAGGAATAACTGTTTATTATCATTGGAGAGAGCTATTAGCGAAATGCCAAACTAAAATAGTAAAAATGAAAAGAAAAAAAATGACATTTTGAACATTATGTCGGTTTGGAGCACTAAATTTTGATTTGAATTCAAATAGAACTCTTTAGTGAATTTCAAGCCCTGACTCCATTGTTATAAAAATGACATAGTTTAGATATGAGCGAAGTTCACATATAAAATCTCAGAAATTAAATATGTAATGTGCAGAGGAGAGCTATATGAAGAAAAATGCAAAGTAAGCACAAAAATAACTTGATTACTTAACCTTCCCTGTATTAAGGAAAATTGACAAACGGGCGGTGAAAACTATGAGATGTTGCTCATTTTGATACAAAAAAAATGTCAATCCTGGCATAGTCGTATAATTCAATGCTGCATATTTAAGTCTCAAGATTTTCTACAAGATCGACATTTATTCAGATATTTTAGGGGTAAAACCAGGAGCTTACTATCGCCGAATTGTACCGCTCAAGAACTTGCTGCTGAGTTATTAGTCGATCAAATCAGTACCCTTGACTTATGGTAATTCCACAAACTAACATTTTCCGTTAGAAATGACAGAAAACGTTAGGAAAAACTCCAAAAAATAACAAGTCTACATTTAGTTTTTGAGTTCAATAGACATATGACAGTTAGTTCTTGGAGTTTTCTGCCATTTCTAACGGAAAATATTAGTTTGTGTAATTACCATAAGTCAAATGTACTGATCTGATCGACTAATAAGTCAACAACAAGTTCTTGAGATGTACAAGTCGGAGATAGTTAGGACCTGGAGTTTTTCCGATATTTTACTAGCTTTAAATTACTATAGTTCTTGAAAATTCAACTTTCTAAAATGTATAATCATACATAGAATATAATTCCTGAAACTAAATGCTTGGTCAACTCACATACACCAAGTAACCAACCCCAATACAAGATAAAGGTTGTTTCCTAGTTCTGAATTGTGTTTCTTTTTGTAGCTATTCCTTCTCTTTATTCCTTAGCTGTACATTGCCATCTAGCATTGTGTCCGACAATCATCTTAAATTGAACGTAATTTAACTTGAATTTTATTCACTCTTCACTATTTGATGTAACACAAGAACTCAACTTCACTAATTTACTAGCAAATGGGGGAATATTCTTATTCTCATTCTCACACTGGATGCAAAACTGATCTTAGTTTCATAGTCTGCAGCAGACCAAGCATCTAGTAAGCTACTGATGGAAATCAAATCTCGATTTAGCACAGTTACGGAATATAAGCAATGATAAATAATACTTTCTTTTTAAACACATTCTATGTTTCTGACCATTTTCATACACTATTCTTTATTTCTGACCAATTCCCAGATGCAATGTTCAAGTATTAAGTCCTGAGTACTTTACTGATGAAATAATTGCATGTGAACATGATTTTAACAGTATGAAATCAGTAATTGAACGATACAATAAAGCAAAAGAGGAGCACAACCAGCTGGGGAGCACAACCTCTGAAGTCAAGGTATTACTCTTCACTCTCCTTATCCTGCAATTTTAACATGTGAAGCTTAAACTGAATTTCCTTCATCCCCTTCATAATATAGACATTTGAATCATTTGTCATCATTGCAACTACAAGAAAAGTAGTCCTAAACTTCGGAGCGAAAAAACCTGTAATAATGATGCACACTAAAATAATAAACAATTACTTTGTTCTGGCAATTGAGTTTTAGTAACTCAAACAAACCAACTGTGCAAAAGTTTTTTAAGATGCTAAAGTGTCTAAGGTATTCATAAACGAGAGGAACAAAACTAACCAAGTACCTCCCGACAGAAGGCATGAGAAACATGATTTAAATTTGGATCTTTTTTAGGATCCATTTCTTAAGACATGCCAAGTACTATAGGCAGCCCTACAATTATTATATAACCCTCCTCCTTTATCCGGGATTGGGACCGACTCTGTCAAGAGAAGCCACGGGTAGACACAGACGGAGTTACAACTTAATGTTCATATATATCTATAAATAAGGAAGAAAATAAAGTTCTCACAATCGTACACGTCTAGTAGGTGAAAAATCAGTCAGTCCAACAATCACAGATGAAAAATGATGGTAAACCAACATGCTATGTGCTTTTGAGAGAAAAAATAACTAAATAAATGGCACTTACAGTCATAAGATAGACTTACTCTTTTGGCCTTACTGTAATGTCTAGCCATGTACTAGAAGAGTAGCCTAACTTTGGAATTGCAATAATGAACATACAAGCTGTATCATATTCATATATATAGGCAGTACAAATAAAAAGCATAATATCAGAAGGACCATGAAAAATAATAAGACATGAACACCTGCAGAGATATAGCGGTAGATTAGAGCAATCCCCTTTATATGCATCAGAGGTAAAATAGAGAAGAATGGATCTTGCTCTAATGCCATAGTGTTCCACTTCCAGAAGCCGAATAAGACAATCTATAAGTGATTCTAGATTCTTCCTAGATTTTCTTGTCAGAAATTATTACTCAACAATATTTACACTTCCTAAATAATATATTCAGAATGTCACCCCCTTCATGCAGTTTCTGCATATAAAATGTTAGAGCGAGTCCCATGTATAGCCATCTTAAGTTCAATATTAGTTACAATATATCAAATGTTTCTTGTAGGTTATTCTGGGTTAATAAGTACCACATGCGATGCTCTAAAATAACAAATTTTCATTTCTACCCCCACAATACCTGTAACTGAATTTGTTTTATTTTCCAATAAGTCCTATCTAGTGTGTCATCCAACAGGACAAAGGATCCTGTATGTTTATTATGGAGTTAACTTGTGTTGCCAAAGTGATATCACAATTGTTCCTCAAATGTAGTAACCCAAGTTGTATCTCTCAAGGAAGAATGATGTTCAATAGTATTAAATTAGTAATAACTTAACTATACGAGTAAAGAAATCATGCTGCAGCATGGATCAAATAACTCTAATGTGCAGATTGGATGACATATTGTCGATCATAAAATTTTCTGCTCTTTACCTTCAAGAAATCTGACCAACATGAAAGAACCATTCCAATTTGCCATTAAAAATTATTACCATATTTTGTTATGCCTATGGCATTCTGCCCGTCTGCTACAACATTAGGGAGAGTGCAAGCACCACATGCCTTTTTCTTCTTATCTAAGTTTCTGGAGCATTCCTTCCCCTGAAGTACTTGAGAATTATGTAAACCAAATTATGATGCAGAAAGATGGCATTAATACATAGCACCGATCCGTTATTATCTTTCTACAGAAGGTACATGCACAGTATATCCAAGAACTGTTAAGCTAAGATAATTTGTCCCTTCGTCCATGCAGAAAAGTCAAGGAGCTTACCGTCTTATATTTTTCTCTCTTATATCATCAACTCCATATGGTTTATATGAGTGTGCACGAACAATACTTGCAGCCATGGATTTCCAAATGATCTCAAAGCTCAGAATAACCCAGCTCAGAATGAGATGTTTCCATCCGCAATGACTGTTTATCCTAGGGTCCGTTGAGGAAGCAGCTGCAAAAAAAAGAGTGCAGTTAAGAAGAAGCTCCTGATAACAAGATATTATAAGAAGCGGTTCCATTAAAAGATAGTTCGTTATCTTAACAGATTAGCAGTGCACGATAAATGCAATTCCAGGTATCAGGAAAAGAAATTGTCAACCAAAAAATGGAGATCATAGTACAATGATAGACAGAGCTCAAGAAGAACGGGATTAGATTATTCCATGGAAAGAAAGCAATTATGAAATGCTCAGTTTCTGATATGCACAGAAGTAACGTTGCACCCAGTTTCCAGGAATTCCTTCTGAAACTGAACACCAGTAGCAGAGGAAACACGGAAGAGGCCTCTTGATCATGCATGGAGCTTTGAACATCACCCGGACATTGATTTCTGATAAGATTCATCTCAGAAAACATTAGACCCTTCCTATACTAAGAATCATCATTTTTGTTTTAGAACTTCCTTCCCGTTTAAGCAATAGTGCACACACATAGGGAAAATCCAATAGCAAACAAATGCAAACCAGGAATACAGAAACAGATTGCTGCTTTCCTTATCATTACCTATGGTCAAAATTTCACTAGTCTTTAGCCAAGTAAGTTCTTCAGTGGAATCTAAACACCGCTTTCATATTCATACAAATCTTTCCTTAATAGTGGGCATCATCAATTAGACCAGTCGCAATTTTCTATATTAACGGAGGATGCAACTAGAGGGAAAATTTTGACAACTTTCACAAGACTTTCAAAAATCTTTAAATAAGACTAAAAGTAAAGCTCTTCAGTCAAATTGCAATAGAGCACCAATGTCGTCTAACAAAAATAGAAACCCTTTTCCAGTAGTTCAATCATAAGTTGTGTTAGTGTAGTCAGTCTCAGTATATTTAACGATGGAGAAACGCAAACAAGAAAATAAAATAAGCAAGGCATGAACTCACTCTGCACAAATGAGAATGAACCTGAAGAGTCAAAAACCAACCAATCATCAAGACTAGTAGCCCACATGCAACAAAATAATGTTTTAGACGAAATGTACGTAAATATTGAATAACAAGCTCAACACCTAGTCTCTCACATCATGTTAGCATTAACCGACCAGCAAACAAACGTCCCTTCTAGCAAACACCTGTTTTCCCATGACCAGAGCCCTTCTAGCAAACTCCTCTTTTCCCTACCACGGAATCATAATTCATAATCCACGTGCTTTAGAGAAGATATATAACTCAATTAATTTTGCAACTGAATAATGGGTGTCTATTACCCCCACCACCCAGTTTGTCGTCCATGCACTCTTTGTGAAGTTTTCTTTACCAGCTACTAGTCATATGATCAATGGTTAAAACAAGAAAAGCATACCAGGTATCCATCATCTTTTCCTTCTCATCCCTGAATGTCAATGCCAAATAAAAATATCAAAAAACCTTTCGGAGCTCTAGCACTATGTGGTATCTAGGCACTTGAATTCTCAAGAAACATCTAATAATAGGCTCAGAACACGGGAACTATAATGCCCTGCTTCCCATGACCATATGCACTAATCTAATCTTTATGTATGAACAACCTACTCCCATGATTACAGACTTAGGAATGGAAATCCAAAGGTCAACCTAACCAAACCCTAATCTCCTCACAGCTTCAACTATTCTAGCATGCCTATCTATTCCAATCTTCTTCAATGACATCTCACTAACAGGAAAAAAGATAAAGGTTATTGTACCTGAAATGCCATCTATTTGAGTTTCAATGTTAACTAGTGTGTCCAACTCTGAATGACTTTATGCTGAGATAATTGAGTTTTTGCTCATACTACCCTTGAAAAACTTTAACTGCAAATAAAAATAGTAAAGGTGTCTAATTGGCGGATGGATCTACGTTATATGTAATTTTACAGAGGAAGATAGGATTGATTTAAATGGTTTCCAGAAATGCCACCTAAAATGTGTGGGGGGTTTTTCAATTTCTATGCCCACGGGTGTAGAAAGTCCAAAAGAGCAAAAAATAAATCCCCTCTCTTCACTTTATTGGATCGTTGTCTCTATTTGTAATACTAGTTTATCATTTCTTTATGCTATTTTCTTAACATAAAATTGAAAATTGAATAACCCAAGCCTTGAGTAGGGAATAATGCATAAGGAAAAGAAAGAACGGCAAGGCCACAACAATCGATGCAACAAGTAGAACTCCATCTAAACTTTTATTGCATAACAAAACAAAAAACACATGCAAGGCCTGAATGCAAATATTCACAGGCAAATTGTTTATTCTAGATATTCAATGGAACGGAAAAAACAATTAAGAATCTTTAACAATAAACTCGGTACGAAAAGGGTGTAGAAATCGTATGCCCCCATAACAAAAATATGCCATTCCACTTGGAGAAGAATCTCATATTATAACTATAACACGAAACTTCATAAGATGTATGGGGTGTTATTCACATATACATGTGCATGCAAAGTGGCAAGGTTCCTACACCATATCGTTTAGCTAGTTTAACAAATTCCGAACCAATTCTCATGTTGTTCCTTTTCATTAGTAGGTTATATTCACATGTGTGTGTGCATGCAAATTTGCGGAGTTACTGGACCTTGTAGTTTTAGTCAATCCAATATATATGCTTGATCAAATGTTTGGAAATTGGAAGATTTTTAACAGTTTTTTTTCAATGAATGTCCTTTATAATTGTCTAGAGCCAACAGTTGCTGATATTGTCTTGGTTCTGTCACTAAGTGAATGCTTTAATCACTAAACCGTACATTGTACTCACTAGTTCTGGCAAAGGGAAGCAGCAATATTGAGGCAACAGCTACAGAGCTTGCAAGAAAACCATCGGTATAATCCTTCACCTTTCAGCATATTTTGTCACGTCGTTTGTTGATGAAGAATATAAGACACTAGAGAAAGTAAAAACAATTCTTTATTGTTACATGTTTGAAACTTCACCGACTGAAATAGATACTTGACCACATCACATAAGACTCACCTAAACAGCCTGAACATTATTATCTATCATAAACTCATTATAACATTGAGAACACTATCAATTATTCTAAATCAGAGCACTTCCATTTTCAAATGCATGCTTGCTTGCACACCCACACACATACCAATCTATATACTCATAAGCACACATTTTACAATTATAAGAAATTACAAGTAGCTGGTTCCCTTTTTTCTCAACAATAGGGCATACTTAATTATGGTAACTGAGTATATTATATTACAAACAACTTAGAACATTATATACATTTGATAACTTAATACAAAGTAAGAAGATTGTAGCAATCTATATCATGCATTCTTAGGAAGAGCATAGTGAAAAATAAAAAAAGATGATCATATTCATTGATATGTTTTTTATCAGCTATCATAGGCGACAATTACATGTACCAAGATTCGAACTCGAGACCTCACTTATGTAGAAGCAGGCTCTTAACCATTTGGCCAACTTATGATGGTACTTGGTGATCATGGATGTGTATTTATATGATAATTTATTATTACATGCAAAAGCTATTAAGTAGATGACAATTTCAGTGGAAGCACATACCCAAAATTTCAAAAGCTCAAACCTTGACATTTAAATGTGACAAAATTGTTGGAGAGTTAAAGGTTAATTATTGGAGTAAATGGTATGTTCTAAAATGGCCAAGATATAATCTTTTATTCTACCAACATTTGCTCCTGAAAAAACAGGCAAATGATGGGTCAAGAACTGTCAGGGTTGAGTGTCAACGATTTGCAGAGTTTGGAGAACCAATTGGAAATGAGTCTTCGAGGTGTCCGTATGAAGAAGGTTTGCAATTTTACCCCCACCACCAATTTAGTTATTCTTTAATAGTCAAATACTTGATTCAATAGCACTTGCATGCCACTGACCAAAACTATACTTTTGTAGGACCAAATCTTAGTGGACGAAATAAAAGAACTGAATCGGAAGGTCATGTCTTCAAAAAGAATCTAATGAATTTCAGTTTTATCATGCAAAAGAAATTCAATGCCTGAATTTTATTCTCCTTTATGCAGGGGAACCTCATTCATCAAGAAAATGTGGAGCTCTATAAGAAGGTAAACCAAATTTGTCAACAAAACACGGATTTATATAGGAAGTTACTATCTTGGAAAAATAACACAATCTTTAGTAATCCTCAATATAAGAAATATATTAGATATTTCAACTTTTGCCAAATTATAAGCTGTTAAATAGTTAGTCACCTTGAATTAAGAGATTTGACCTTCCAGGCCTATGGAACAAGGGATGCAAATGGAGGAGCCAGAAACTTTCTTCTCTCAAATGGTCCGAGCATTGGAGACGACTTACATGTACCTGTGAACCTCCAGCTTAGTCAGCCACAACAGAACATTGACACACCAACCAGGGCTACAAAATTGGGGTACACTTTCTTCTATGAAACAAACATTTCATTCAGAAATACTTTATTTTCTACAAATTTAATCTCAAAATTCATTTTGTTGGAAACTGCAGCAGACTTCAACTGCATTAGCAGGATGAAAGATCAATTGCAGGTGATGTTATGTGGTTTCTATCAACAAAAAGTTGACCATGGTCACAGTGTTATGCTTATATTGATGAGGTCTGGTATATATGCCAGAGACCTGAGCCAAAAGACTTCAGTTTGATATGATCCCAGAAACCAACTTGAATGTGTGTGATAATTGAACAAACTAGCTAATCATGTAAAGATAAATTTAAGTGAGATAAAATAAAGAAAAAATGGAAACTGTACTTTGTGTCAGGTGCAACTTAAGTGAACTCAGCATGTGCTTAATCTTGATTGGGGGATTAGCTATGAAGGTAGTATGTTCCAAAACTTATTTTTGAATACAAACAGTTCCATATAGATACGTAAATGCATGTGGAATTGTGCATACACATGCTTGTTCATAATACATGCATGCTTGCATATAAAATGGGAAAATGGAATCGCAAAAAAAATTACAGTGTGCAGGAAATCTCATTTCAATAAGCAGAAACATAAAAGGTAATACTCTTGAATTTCGAAATGAACAAGTATACAAAGGGATACAGTAATATGTACCTTTTCAGTTAATACTTCAAAGGCCAGCGCTTTAAGGACGAAGTCAGAAGGTGACATCATGACCTGTCTGGCAATAACAAGTTCTAAAGCACTTAACATTTTGCATGGTCACTCTAACAGTACCCAAACAACCAACGAAATTGGAAATCCAGTACTGGTCAGCCAAAAAGAATACTTATAAAATCAAACTACAAACATAAGATATTCATAATAGGATAACAGAGCTTGCATGTTTAAGAATTAGATTCGTATTTCAATGGAACTTAATAACTACAATGTCATACAAGAATAGTACCATGTGTTAGTCTACGCGTATGTGCCTATACAAGTGCAGCAGCTATAAATAACAAACCACAAAATGCTATGATGAAATTAAGAAGGAAACATGTATGCTTTATAAGACTGACGCAATCAAGTGGGAAATGAGTTCAAAATGATAGACACCCTGAAGAGCTTAGAGCAACAAAACGAAGCTCATAATACCAAGTACGCTGTCCGGTATTATATACAATAAAATAGGTTGAGAAATCAGAAGTCCAACATCATTTATCAGAAAGAAACCATGCGAACATGATAGAACAAGTAACTAAACCAATACAATATAATGTCAGCAATCAAAATTTTGAATGCAGAGGAAATTACTATGCCACAAAGCAGTGCCTGTTTATTCAAATTTATACAATATACGATACTCTATAATAGAGCAACTCACTTAGGATGATGTTATGTCTGAGAAGGCTACGGTAGATTATCTAAACTACAAAAGATTTAGTCATGGAACTTAATATCCAGTTCTTATTTGTGCTCGCGGGAGAAAAGGATTTCCCCTTCCAAGAGAGACCAGATCATAAACATCTTCAAGACTGAAGAACGCAACATATCAATCAAGATCAAGTATTGCTTCACAAAGAGATATCCCTGACTTAAAATGTTAGTGCAGGCAAGTTTGTTTTTCTTTTTCAACAACAATATTCATTTTATTGTAACAAAAGCCATTTAATATACTGACATTAGTCCCTTTTTTCTTTTTAAGGGTGCTTGTTGGCAGTTAGAAGAAGTCTGGCTATCCCGAACTGGCCCTAATCGGGCCATTACTTTTGGATTGTCTTTTGAGACAAATCATTGAAAGATTACCAAGACTTTGTATAATTATATTACATGAAGATTCATCTTGCATTATCTGTGACCTACGGAAATGGTATGTAAGTAGTTACAGTCTTGGAAACAATGTGATACTTTAAAGACATGGTTTTACAAATTCAGCAGTACACGGGGAAAGTTATTTCTCAAAATCATCATGAACTGTTTGAGATACTACTGGATAAGAATGGATCCTTCTTGATTTTAAATATTCACTTTGTTCGAATTTAGTCCATGAACTTTGTTTAGTTCCAATTTAGTCTCCTAACTACCCAAGTTGTTTTCGAATTAGTCAAGTAGACAGAACAAAGACTAAATCTATAAACTGGAATAGTTTGGATAGGTTGCGCCGTTGCAGCACTAAATTGGAACAATGTCAAGTTTAGAAACTAAATTGGATCCAAATGGATAGTTCAGGGGCTATTTTGGAACATTTAACAATTACAAATGATGAAAATTTGTAAACAAGAAAACAACATTAAAAGTTTCCAGAGTATTAACCGGTTCACAAACTCAAAAATTACAAAATGCAGTGTTCAGCATAAGCTCAAGAAAGCAACTTTCTCCAAATGGGGGTTACTAGCACCCCCAAATCCACAAACTAGTAAGAATATTCAAATCAAATCATGGGTTACTCATTTAAATAGTTTGGTGCCTTAGTAGAAATATATTGACATATATATCCACTTTCAAGTCTTATAAGGGAGCAATAGTAAAGCAGACAAGATTCTAGTGATCCAAAGTGTACTATTATGATATATGGCCTCAGCCTTGGACATTTGAAGAAACATGAAGGGATCCTAAATGTGCACTCTCATCTCATATGGACGCATTGTTAACAAGGTAAGCAACCAACAGATTCTAGAGGGAGAAAACATAAAATGTTAAAGAGTATTATCAATCAATGAATGCTAACATAGTATGTTTCCAAATTGCGTATAAAACACTGATTTGAACTGAATCTCCCTTGTATTCTTGTACTTTTCCTAATTTGTTCTTGGCAGCATAGCTCATTCTTTCAACATGCATAGCACATATCCTCACTATTCTTAGCATCCTCTCATAACTTTAATGCAACTGGTTAACTTCTCGTAGTAATTAACTAAAAGGAACAAACACATCCAAAACTATCAAATAGGTACTTAAAGGTGCTCTAAAGTAGAAAATCACGAATATGAGTGTCAATTTTACTTACTTCTGGTTCTAATTTTACTTGCTGAATAATGGTTTTCTAACCCCTAAAGTAAAAAAATGTGAATCCCTGGTCACATGAATGAGTAATGGTTCACGGAAGTTTGGTTTGATTCATGCAAATAAGATACGATTTACACTACAATTACCTGGTCTGGACCACTTAATGATGGATTCATATCAAACCGAGGTTTAAACAGTACATTTAGTCTTAGCTCAACTAGGTCCGTGAGCAGTTGCATGAACTCAGTGATGCCCTCTCACTTTATGATCCTAGTTAATATCAGTTGTAAGTAATAATCATATGATTAATGCAGAAATACACAATCATACCATTAATGAATGATGGATTAAATCAAACACTAATCTATTGATTACAACTCCTTAATTACTATAAGCATAATTGTTGAATCAAGATTCATATCATGAATCGTTAAGATTTATAATTCAAATCATGAACAGTATCAAAGCATGAATGGTAGGGTTCTAATTTTTATTTTTAGAAGTAATTTTTTATAAGATTAGAAACTCAAGACTTAACTCAAACTATTTATTTGGAATGGTTTTGCATCCTATATACACTAAACTGGTCAGTATAATATATTCTTATCATGTTAAACACTTATTTTATAATTTACATGTAACACAAGGAAAAATCATTGTCTTGGTCTCATGTAAGGTTGACACAATATTGATATACATCTTGATCCCATATAGGTTAAGTAATCAACTGCAAGTAGAAATGATATATCCACCAGCCAATATTTTGTTTATTTCAGGAATCAGGAAAAGCTATCATGGATTGTTTTTAGAGACTCAATAGTTATAGGATTAATATCAATATGATTTAGCATTTATGTGTCAAATACCATGACTACACTCATTACAGTAAAGGTTAAAGTATCATGGAGATGAATCAAATAGGCTTTTAAAGCTAATCACAACAAATTATATACAGAACCAACCATGACACTTCCAAAGAAGAAAGGTGAAATTTATCCTCACCTGAGAGAGCATAGGTCCTAAACCGCATCCCAAATTAACTCTTTCAGCTAGATTTTATCTCTGCAAAATAAACGAAACAATAACAAAAACATTATTAATTGCAAAACATAAGAAATTAAAACCTAGTTCAAAAATCATAGACAACTCGTAGATGTGATGCAAAGATATCGTAGTACAAGTTATCACGAGACTGTTTCCTTCATTTTTTTTTCTTACACTTTCCGGGTAACCAATCAAACGGAAATGTGAAGATATACGTGATCCAGTCGTTATATGCAACTTTTCTCGAAAATCAAGAGCCAAAACTGAAAAAAGAAGAGAAGAAAAATCAAGGGAAAAGTGGAGCAAACGAACCAGCAGATATATCGTGCGGCGATCGAGCGATTGATAATGCACATGATACAGAGAATCGCAATCCGGAACACGAGAGTTCAGAATCCGGTGAAAAGCGGAAGGCCGAAGCCGGAACATGAGATCTGCTTCGTCGGAGGAGACACGAAGGTGATTGTAGACGACGGAGCGGAATGCGGAAGGCATGGAGAATATGGGATTTAGAGAGAGAAAGAGAGGTGAGAGAAAAAATATCTGGGATTGGGTGGGGATTTATATAGTGGTGTTCGGGAGGGACGGTGAGGATGCCCCCACTAGATCTGCAACACTGAGGAACGAATCGAATTGGTCCTCGAGATTCTCTTGCTTTTGATTGGTAGAGTATTTCTAATTTTCTTTTTTTATCTGGAAATATATTCGTGCGTTTCAGAAACAAGGCACACATCTGGTGTCGGCTTCTCGGGGATAGTTGCTTCATCGGCCCCTTGTGGGTAGTAATCGGAAACGGGTTTAGCTTAATCTTCAGGGAAATTTTATTTATTTATTGAGCAACATATATTTATTACTTCAAAGATATATGCTCTGGGATGAGTTCTTGCCTCTGTGCTTCAAGGAATTGATTTTCAGCTCCAAGGCTCTTGTCTGTAATTCTTGTTAGGGCCTTTGTGTTTTTATTTTCTGGTTCTGCCCTTTTTTTTTGTTTAAGTGGTTGGTTGTTGTTTAGTTCTGCTGTTTATTGGTTGTGTTCCTGTATCTTGGTTTCCTTCCCGTGTGAAGGTTGTGGTTGTTTTGGTTTCCTTCTTGCGTGAAGGCCGTGGTTGGTTGTGGTTTCTCTGGTTCTGTAACTCCTCTTTACCCTCTAAGGAGGTTTTATTTAAATTTATTTTGCCGATCAAAAAATAAAGGAACCCGTATATAAATATATATTATTTGTAGAAAATTCATCATATTGATCCTAGAAATATGATTGATACAGGCTCAAATGGGGTTATATGTCAATGAATATCAATAAACCCCAAAAGAATCAACATTGACTCGACCCATATCCCCAAGGACAACTCATTTACCCTGGCGAGGGCGTTCCTAGCTCTTGCCTGATTCTCACGTGACTCCCCTGCAGATACCATGTTGGTGAGGCCTAATGTCCTCTTTTTTACCGGGGTCTTCTTCGGTTCAATGGTTGTTGGCGGGATGACAACAATCCCTTCCTTAGCCTTCTTGGGAGTCAACATCTCCAAATGTTGTCCTATTTCCGCCAAGGTCGAGCATGTCCCTTATGATTAGGAAATGGGCGTAGATTAAGTGTTGTATGTCCCGTCTAGTTGATAGTTAGGCATGACATTTGTTGTTACTCCCAATACTCCTCCCCGAACCAAACCTTCCTTCGTCTCTCCACCGGGGAGAGTATGACGGTAGGCGTATGGATCCAAGAATGTGTTGGGGCTTTAGGTAAGACTTTTTTTATATGGACGGAACATGGGTGCTGAGTCGGAGCGGCGCCAAAACCCGTGGGAACAACAA
>JAYMTN010000341.1:0-17570 GCA_036897425.1 Erodium trifolium
CCTAAATGTCTCATAAAGCTCCCGTATTAGGTGCAAAGGCACGCCATAATTCCTAAAAGACGGATGAAATCAATCAATTGCAACTAATTGTACGCAGCAAATATACAAGTTATGAAATAACATGAGAAAAGGATGAAATATGTAACAATTGTGTTGAAGGTCAACTACAATCGGCAACCAAACGGAAGCAGTAAAGATAAAATTTAATGAAATTATGTGAGAATGAGGCATGTAGAAGTGCGGCATCACAAAATGAGGTCACACACAAAAGCTAGTTGACAACAAAAACATTAACTGAAAATATCAAGGACAGCCTTTTGAACATACACAGAACTACATAAAATTCACCATACAATAAAACGGAGTAAACACGACCAAAGCAACAAAGCCCACGTGATGACTTCAAGGACATAACCAGCATAGAGATTGCGTGATGTTTGGGTTATTACTGTTTGGAAAGATTACAAAATTCAGAACAATAGTTTGATTTTCAATTCTTTCAGGGTGATAGATAATTAATTTGAGATCCAGGTTGTAAATAGAATGTAAAACGGTCATTATAAAAGGCAGTCAAGAGGGTAATACATGAAACCCAGATTCACTATCCCACTTTTTTCTCTCATCTTTACCAACCAACTAACAAAGAGAAATATGACCAACTAACAAAGAGAAATATGACTATCCAACCCTCATCATGTAAAGAATTGTGAAACCTCCACTTCAAGACTTCAAGCATCAGAAAAGGTTGTGAACATTTAAACTTACACATCCAATTAACCATCAAGAATCGCATTAGCAGAGCTTCAGCTTGACACGCACACCAACACCAAAGACACAGGGCAAGCTTTGTTAGCTCTCCAATACGTTGGTACTAACTTAAGAAGTTGGGTGACCTTGGCCCTGAGCTCAACTCATGAGCACAGTTGTATGGTGATACGTGAATGCTTTCAAAAGAACGAGGAAAAACAAATGAAGCTAAACATAGTCCATCCCTCATTTTTCTTACAATACTCTAGTCTAACTAAATGAAGGATGTTATTTGTAGTGAATCCCCCTGCCATTAATCCTTCCAAATATCTACACGCATTTTAAGCCTTTCTTTTTATCGGCAATACATCATAATTTATTAACAAAGGTCCAGATTTCCGAACATAGTAACGTCAGGAATACGAGTAAATGATCACTTACATAAAAATCACAAGAAAGAAGCACAGGTACATAGACAAGTGGAGCAGGTCACGGATAAGTTCCAAATAAAAGGTGTAGACAGGCTTTTTTTCCCACTGTCCTTCCATGAGCATGTCACTAACATAGAAAATATATTTCACAAATGTAGACACTGTTGTCGTTGCCAGTATCATGTACCTGATACATAGAAGTTAAAAACATGACAACGATCAGAGATGCAAAAGCCAAAAGATAAGGGATTGCAAAAGTTATAACCAGATACAGGTGGGTAAAGCAATAAAAGCAAACATTTAAGATGATGTATTACTGCACCAGTTTAAATCAGGTTAAAGTTAACTTCTTTTACCACCCCTTTATCCAAAACATCACTGATGTATCTGATTAAGCACTTACCGCTTTATCTTTTCTATAATCTTCATATATTACAGCCTTCAAGTTCCAACACTCAACAACCCTCAAAAGCATAAACAAAAATGCTATACATTTTACTCTCTTGATTTGTCCTTACAACTTCATCCATGAAAAACAAAAATTATGATCAAGATCCCACAGAGGATTGGTTGATCACGACAAGGAGTGCATTTTCAACCCAGAAAGCTGATTGAAGAAAAAACTATGAATATTTATTTCCTGGTAAAAGCAACATTTCTTAGTTATTTTCGTTCAAGCAACTTACTCAAATGCAAAGAAGAGGGACACTGAAGCCTGCCGGGTCTGCAACAAATACTTAACTGAGTTGTACAAGAAAAGACTGTCCGCAAGAAGAAGGAATCCCATAAAAGACACTATCCGAATGTGAGATAACTTGGGAACAGTCGGAGTAGTTTCTATGTACTCAACCCTCTTCTGGGCCAACCAATGCAATGCCTTGATCAACAAGAGAGCTGTAACCATAGCAAGGAATGAAACCGAGAAATCCTGTCTGAATATAGTGATAGCAAAGAGAATTTCCATGACCTCCCTCCATGATTGCTCATTCAACCTCTCGACCTCCGCTTCTCGTAGAGAACCTAGGAACACCTGTTTGATCAACTGCCAGACAATGCACATAATGACCAGACCCATGTTGAGAAGAAGCACCAAACTGATCTTGGAGGTAGACAGGTGAACCATAGCTGGATAAAACTGTCCTCTACTACTGAAGGCATGATAAACAACCGCCAGGGTCGCAATTATACTAACCCCGGCATAGGTTTGCAGCCTCATCATTTTTCTCCCACCTCTATCACAACACGCAACTAAATCATCAGAATCTTTATAACAACACTTCTAGAATCCCTTAACATTGCATCATTTCAAAATAAACAAAATCACCAAATCTCAATGCAGCAACATAAACATCCATAAAAGCTAAAACCTTGTAAGGAGCTATTATCTACCAGAAACCCAACCATTACAATCCCACATGCTTTATAAACTTCCAATAAAACCCTATTTTACCAAGTTCCAACACATTCCCCCTAAATTTTCTCGGCTGCCAAACACGGTGGGTTCAAAATACACTAAAATTTGAAGGAAAAAACGCAGATCAGAACAAGATCATTCATCGCTACTCCCTCAAAAATCTTCCGGATCAATTATCGTGATTAAATATGGGATATACTCAGATTTCAGCCCAAAATTTTCCAAATTGAATTCGAGATCGGATATTTCTAAACTAATCAGGGAAATAGAACAGTAATTAAATTGCAAAATCGATAAAAACCTAGAAATTAATATTCATGAGAATGAGAGGTACCTGTGTGTTTCTCGATGCTCTCTCCTTGTCTCCTCCAAATTCGTGCAATACTATACTCTGCTTTGGGTAAATTTCGGTCCTTTTTTGTTTGTGTCACCGATTTACGCCACCTGTCCCATTACACGGACTCTGGATATTCTTTAATATGTGCTGCAACTGACCCGTTTAGCAGACGGGTCAAATTCGGGTTGGGATAGATTTCACAGGGACGATTCAGATGTAATCTGGGATTGATTAATTTATGTCGGGTCGATTTAGAATAGGATCATCATGTTTTACGAGGAGAGAGAAGAAAATAGGTCTATTCTCAAATCTGTATGGTCGACAATTTCGTCGACCCAATGAGAGAGGATCGTAAAGAGACGAAGGAAAACTATTTTTTTCTGTCGAATTGATCATGGGAATCGACTTCACTACAAGTGTTCTCACTTCTTTACGATAATAACATAGAAGCATCTTCAACGGTTAACGAGTCCATTTTTAGTACGCATTTGTCTAGGCGAATTGATGATGACGGGACAAAAGGGTGTGCGAACAACCCGTTGACATAGCGTGGATGATGATTTTATCGTCCACGCGAATGGCCCCACACTAGACGAGAGGCCGGCAATATACTCGTCCAGTGAATCCCGTCGCGCCACATTCTCCCTTTTACGGGAAAAATGAATGGATTCGAAATTTCATATTAACACCTAATTGAAATTTTTAGAACGCCCGAATGATTTCTAAAAAAAATAAGTAAAAGTATTTTCTTACTATTATGCCTTAATTTTCTATACGAATACGAACAAATATCTGGGCCCGGCCCAGCAGTGGCGAAAGAGAGAAAATAAACAATTAATAAAAATGGAGGTTAAATGAAAGAGGAATTAGGGTTTTGCAGAATCGGGAAGCGATGGCGAAATTCAACGTTGTGCAGAAGAGGAGGAGAGCCGCTATTGCACAGAAGAAGAGGGCCGTGCACGGCGACCCTGTCACCGGGAAGCTCAAGCAAAGGGTCCAACCTCTCACCGTCTCCGGCAAGCGCAAGCGCAAGCTCTTCAAGAAATGGCGCAGGGTAAGCTCCTCCTCCTCCTTCGCTCTCTTATGTATATGCATATGTAACAAATTGAAATCAAGAGCTCTATTTTGTTTGATTATGGTCGCAGGATCAGAAGGACGCCGTGGAAAAGGGTCTAATCACCATGGAAGATGTGGAGATGGCTGTAGCTGAAGGTACGCTTATTGTATCGAACTCTATAGGATTACCCATGTATATAATCAGTTCGGAGATCACTGTTTAGCTCGTTATTAATAGTTGTGCTTCAGATGATTACTAGTTGTGCTTTAAATTAGTTTCATTTCATGTCAAGCAAATTAGAGATTGGACTATACTTAAGCATTTACTTCGAACTACCATGTTTTGTGATGCTGTAGCCTGTAAGCAACTTGGAGAAAGTGTTTCTGGTTGTATAAAAGGTGTAATGGTAGTTTTAGGGGAAATTACGTTTCACTAATTTTGACTCTTATACTTTAAATCGAATCAATACACCCGGATGAACTTTGTTTTTGTTTCAATTTATCAGAATGTGAAATTCAGTGACAAAACTGGCCCTTTTTCATTTTTTAATTTTTTTTCAATTTTTTATGAGAGGCTTTTTTGTCATTAGAACTCATGATGGTAAATTTTAAAAAGAAAAAAAAAATTGATTGGGGTGAATTGATACAATTTAAAGTGCAAGGTAGTGAATTGATGATACGAAAACCCCAATAACACACCCCCTTTCGACATTTATTAAGGCAAACAATCTACGCTGACCTATTTTTTTTTTTTTTGCAAAAACACAGTCACCTTTCATTTAGTAATTAGTATCAATAAACCAGGTTTATGTTAAAACAACCCCCTAAAAAGAGAGGTAAAGGATGGTTTTTGCAACAAAACTAACAGCATCATAATGATTTAACGGAAACCGTTGTTTATTGATAATAAAAGAAAGGTGACTGTTTTGTAAAAAAAAAAGTAGCATGTTTGTCTTTATAAAGGTCGAAATAGAGATTGTTATTGGGGTTTCCATTGATAATACTCTAAAGTACTAGGCAGTGAAGTGTAATTGGCTAAGTTTATTAGTTGTACTTGTAGTCTCTGTAGACGACTCTTTCATTCAAGTATCAAAGAACCCTTTACCAACTTATCATTTTCTGTTGGAACCAATTATAGTAGTAGAGAGTAACATATGGTACTAAAACCGTCTACACTTCAATCCATTGCTAATATGATTTTACGTGTGGGAAGCAGGTACATCTCAAGATAAAACTCCAAAAAAGTTCCACGTGAAGAAGGGGTTGAAGCTAAAACAGTTAAAGAAGAACAAGGGTGAGTTCTTTGTTTCATCAATTCCTTCAGTGTCATGTTGCCTTATTGATGTAAGAGTTTTGAAATCTTATTTACTAGTACATGTATGTTTCCCAGGTAAGAAGAAAAGCGCAAAGCCTGCTGCTCCAGCCCCAGTTGATTCCATGGTAGAGTAGATTAGTTGTTTTCTGTAACGATATCTGAAGGAACACAATTGTAGAGGCAAAATCATTTTATGATATGAGAAATCATAGCTATGCTTTTCCTCCTAATCCTCGCATGTTAACTCTAACCACTCGCAATGAGTTTTCTAATACAGGTGGGGGAAGGCGCACGGTTGGATTAATCGAACCAGAAGAGAATTTTCAATATTGATTGTCTGTCTCAATCGATACTGAGAGAGGATTTCACAATTCATCCTCACTTTCAGTTCATTTTGGGTTCAATTATCTTTGTATTCATTATTCAAACTTGCTGAACGAAAAACAACACTTTGCACACATTCATATATTATAATTAATAGGCATCAATAACAAATACAATACATTTAACAGCTTAATAACAGGTAAAAATCAGACTGGATCATAAGGCATGTGACTAAAACTTAGGTACCAAAAGGTATTCAATATTTTTTTAAGGGTTAAATATCGAAACTTACTCGTAAGTATTGGTCACGAACGCTACACCACCCAACGTTCCAAAATGATAAATGCAACACCTTAAGTATTGGTTACGTCATTTTATTAGTAAAAGCGGATTGAATATTCCATTCCGTTAATCATATGACCTCAAATGTCATATAATAGATGGTAAATAATAGATTGTAAAATGATATTTTTTTTCTCTTAAGTATTTGACCTCTATATATTTTATGAGGGACGATAACGAGAGTACAATAATAACATTCCTTATAAATTGTATAGATGTCAAATAATTAAGGTCAAACGTTATTTATTGGCCCGAGGCAGTTAGCCCAACCCGGCTCGGCCCATTTATTGGCCCGCCAGTTCACCTCCACCATTTCTATCGTCGCTCTTCTTCTTCCTTCATTCCGTTTTCTCTGAGTTCTGTCTCCGAAGCTCTCAAGCAATGGCGTGGACTTTGATGAAAACCCTAGTCAGGTCGTCCAAGGCGACACCTTCCACCAGAAATTTCAGTCTGGTCGCCACTCAAATCGGCAATCACACGGCCAAATGGATGCAGGTAAGTTCATGATCTGATAACTCCTCAATCAGTTTCACACACATTTCTCGTCATTTTTATACCTAATTCATTATCTGCTTGATATTTTTCATCATCGCCTTCGATTTACTTCGGTTTCCCCAAAAATCTCCATTTTCTCCCCCCTTTGGTTCCTTTATTAGGGTTTACAGTTTTGATGCACAAATTTCAGATCGCTTAAGCTATCGGCGCTCAAGATGGATAATATACGTTGAGGTTTTTTGTTTTCCACTTTCAGATTATATTTTTCAAATATAATCAGCTGAAATCAGAGGGAGAAAAATCAGTTATGAGAATTTTAGTTAATCTTTTTGATTAGCTTAATTTTATGGAATCTGAAGTTGGTAGCAATTGTAGAACACGATTTGTAGAAATCTGGACAGTGAATTAAAGGATCAAGAGACCTGGTGTTTGTGTCGGGTTTTACTGCTAATGTTATAGATTAATAGTTGAAGGGCTGAAAAAGTTATCATCTCCTAAGAAATGATGGAAATTTATGAACTTTTAACGAGAATGATCCTATAAATTGAGGATGGTTCTCCACTATAAGAATGTGGATTTCAGAAGTTATCATCTTTTTGATTGGTCTAAGGACTCCCTGTTGGTGTTTTAGTATGGACATTTTATTGTATGCATTCATTTATCACGTTCTGCATCTATTTCGTCTCTGCGGGACTGATAGTTTATTGAAGCCTGCCTGTGTAAACGTGCCCAAGTGAAATTGCTTGTTGATTTGCCAACCTTTGTGGATGTCCAAACTTCATATGCATGCTTGTGTGGTTATATGTGAAAATGCTCTGCTTTTGGTAGGTACAGATACAAATGAGCGCTATCCGATTTGAACCGTTTCTATATAATGAAATGTACTCAACAATAAAACTTGGTATTAATTGTATGATTTACCCTCTTTTTTTTATTCCTCATTGTTTCTTGAAGTATACCATAGCATTAGAATGGCACCAGGGGCACTGTCCAAATGCAGGGATATACATGGAAATATCTTTTTTTCCTATCTTTTTTTGCAGTTTAACAATCAAATTGTGTGAGATTAGCTCTATTCTCATAAATGCTTGTGCATAAATTTTGTACCGATATTTGGTATATTGCAGTTCTGTTTCGAATGCCTCATTTTCCTTATGCCCTACTGCTGGCGTATCCAGGCTTCTATTTCCTATACTACACTTTGCACACATTAGATATATTTCTGTGTAAACGGAAGAGGTGTACTGAAATTTACTTGTTGCTTTTATTCACAGGACACGAGTAAGAAGTCCCCAATGGAGCTGATCAATGAAGTTCCCCCTATCAAGGTTGAAGGAAGGATTGTTGCTTGTGAGGGAGGTTAGTTTAACTATTGCTACTGTTCATTTACTCCACATCTAAGATATCGTGTTTCTGTGAAGCTGTTACGGGTTTGTAGTCAGTCTGAACTCATCACTCTCTGCAATTGAGCCCACTTGGGTTGACCTAGTGGTCAGAGAGCTCTCTCACCTCCTTGAGGTCAGTGGTTTGAACCTCAGTGGGTACATCTCTGCTTGGGAGCAGGTGTGGGTGGAGGTTAGGTTATGGATTAGACTAGGCTAGAGTAGGATTTCCCGCTTTCGTGCTGGTAATAAAAAAACACTCACGACAATTGTTTTGTTTTTTTGTTTGTTTTGGTGTATGTGGTATTTCAGATACCGATCCTGCACTTGGACACCCAATTGAGTACATATGTCTGGACCGTAGTGAACCAGCTGTTTGCAAGTATTGTGGTTTGCGCTATTTCCAGGATCATCATCACTAGGAGCTGTTATTACCGGGCAAGACCCGTATTTCTTTACGTGATCCCGCTTCTATCCTGTTTGTTGGTGACATCATTTTGTTGCGACCATACTTCTGTTTCCTAAGCATCAACAAAATAAATGTTTGGTGATTCTAAACCATCTAAAGATGATCTTTATTCATTTTTTTCTCCTTTGCTTACTCCATTATAAGTCATATTCCAGCAAATTTCTGAAAGGGAAAGTTGAATAACTATGCCTCATACTATGCTGTATTTTTTTCATATGCTCTCAAAATTTGAAATTGGATTTCTATGCCTTTTGTATTTATTTAGACAAAAATACCCTTACCTAAATATTTACTACTCTTAACATGTTTTATTGATGCATGAGCTATTTACTTGATGATGTACCCGTAAATAAAAGCTTCCACACATCAGTTTGTGTTTCTCGCGGATCCCAGAATGACTCAAAAGGCAAATTAAAGGGTCTTTACATGTATGGTTGATTCACAAAGTAAATTGAGCGACATAAATAGCACCGAGAACAAAACATACACTACAATATATTGTATATCCATGCCAGTATTGCCGCCATTAGTAATTGTGAGAATTTCTGTAATATGTAGTCACAAGTCCCTTAATTATTCTTTGTCCTCCTTGTCATGAATAAAATACTTGCTTCCGAGTTAATTTTATTGTGTGGAAGCTCAGGAATAGCCTTATGAGGTGATCGAGTTTGATTTCGGCCAACTAACTGTTTAGGTTTATGAAAATTGAGATTATCAAATGGTTCTCTCATGTAAGTACTTTTTAGAGTTGTAGTAAGAAAATTTGTTGGGAGGATGGAGAGATTAGAGATTAAGCCAATGGGTTTGGAGTTTTGAATTAGTTGACCTCTAATTTTGATTTCAAGTCGAGTATAATGAAGTGAAGGAACTCTTGCAAATGTTTATTTCACTGGTTTATGGACTGGCAAAATCAATGAGGAAAGTGTAAAAATAGTCAGATTTTTGGAGTCCTCACAATGAGGATATGCGATGATAAGGTCGAGGGATCATTGTATGCAGCTATGGCATCAAGCTTTGCAAGTCTCTCCATTTACATGTCTCTGATTTTGAAGTCGATTCCATTTCTATGGTCTCTGCTTGTAAGAACAAAGAGTTCTCTGGTTGTTATGGTGAAGTGGTTGAAGCAATTGCTGCTGAACTATTCTGTCTAGATTCTGTGGCTTTATCTTGGTTGAAAAGAGCTGCTAATGGTGTGGCTCACAATTTAGCCAAGCTTGTTGTAGAAGACGGACTTTCTATGACTTGAAGTGGCGTGGGCCCCCATATTATATCAAACTTTGTCTCAAATGACACCTGTTAATAAATAAGTATGTTTATCTCAAAAAAAAAGTTGTTATGTTTGGATTTAAATGATCTCATTCACTCAAAGAGTTTAGAGAAAGAAAAATAAGGGAAAGAGAACGGAGAAGAAAGAGGGTTAGAAGATGTGTTAGAGTAGAAAATATATAGAAGATGTGTTAGAGTTTAAAGTTTTTGTTTTGTTCCCATTTAGTACCTTAAGTGGTTTTTGGAACTACATTATCATGGATGCACTCAACAAGGGGAGAGATTGTCTTAACTTTGTGACATTGCAAACACATCATGTATATTAGTGCAAGGACACAAGGGACAGAGGACTCGAATTTACTAATTAATTAGATTGTAACTAATCAAATTTGTTAAGCATCCACATTGCTGTTATGGGCATAAATCCAATCTAAAACAAGTATACCAAAATACCCACCCCTGGCCAAGGGATTTCTCTGGGTTTCAAAACCCATATAGGCCCTTCTGAACAGCAAGTCGATACGTTAATTACAGACCTAAGGATCGCTCTTATCTGTGCCAGCAAGTTTCTTCCTCTGTTGATGCTCTGCAACTTTGTAATCAACCACTTCACGGAACAAACCTGAATCGAGCCCACAGTTCTCGCTTCCATACACAGCAGCTTGGACACTGGCCACCATTTTCGCAATCTCTCTTGCAGAAAACCCTTCTGTTTTAGCTGCAGCTTCCTTCAAGACATCATCGGTCAATCCCTTCACCTCAATCTTCTGCTGCTCTCGTTTGAAGAAATTACTGAATAAGCCGCCAGGCTTTCTGGATCCAGCCTCAACGATATACTTGTCCAGGTAGAGCTTTAGCAGCTTCAAGCGTTCCTCTTCTCCAGGTGGAGGGAATTCGAGGATTTCATCCATTCGGTCTGTAACAGCTGAATCTAGATCACCCGGTCGATTTGTGGCCAGTACAATGGCTACGTCCTTTGACTGGTCACCTGTATGGAATAGGATGGCATTGAGTGCACTCCTCTGAGCTTCACTCATATATGTTTTGTTCCGCCTACAAAAGTTATACCGAATAGTTGATCATGGGTTTTTAAAAAATGATGTGACACATTATGCAATTAAATATTTATTCACAAGAAGTTTAATTAAGGGGAGATTACTTCACTATCCTGTACTAGAGTATTATTATCAAGGGATAATTGCAACAAAGAATCCCGAGGTATTCACTTTTTGCAATTTGTGTAGCCCTCTTCTACGATAATTGCAAAAAAGTGCCTTGAAGTTGTCTTTTTTATTGCACTGTATAATTTTGTTTCAACATGACGATTTTACCCTTGGAAAATAATTTAAGGTTAAAATCGTCATTTTGATACAAAGTGCAACAAAAAGACAAGTTCGATGCACTTTTTTGCAATGATCAAAGAAGAGGACTGATGTAAAAAGCGACTATCTCAGGGTAAATTCTTTACCCTTATCCCTATTATCAATTCACTACCCTGTACTTCACACCATATCAATTCACAAGATCTCAAAGCAGGGTAAATAGAAACAAAAACAACAAAAAAGTTTATATGGGTGAATTGATACGATTTAAAGTAGATGACAGTGAATTAATAATAGTCCAAACTACAAGGTAGTGAAATGTAATTTATCGATTAATTAATTAGCAATGAACACACACTTACTCGCACAAAAATGCATCTGCTTCATCGATGAAAAGCAGCAAACCCTTTTTAGACTTCTTGGACCACTCAAATAACTCGTGTATTTTTGTGACAGCCTGTGGCCCCAAGGGAGCAACATCCCCTCCTGTCATCAGGGCATAGTCTAACCCCTAATATCATGAGAACAAAAATGTCAGGAATGAGAGGGTAAAATGGTAGTAGCATAAGCTTCAACTTCGTATAAATTGTGATCGCACTTCACTATTTATAAGCAAGGTTCCTAACCATCCAATAACAAGTCAATTATGACTACTCTTCCATACATGTTCAAATATTTTTCACGAATTTTTTCATTTCTAGTCTTGCAGTGCAAAAGGAATAGACTAGGCTAGAGTAGGATTTCCCCATTTTCTTCTTGATAAAAGAAATCATCCCTTCCCGGGAATGCTATAACCTACAAATTTTTAAACCAGTAACATGAAACAATGTCATTATAAAATTTCATACCGATCTGCGTGCTAGCTCTCTAGCAGCCATTGTTTTCCCGGTTCCTGGAGGGCCATGAAAAATCATGTTCGGGAAAGGAGCCTGGTGGGATTTTGTATTGGCAATGGTATTTGAGAGTTGATCGATTCTTTTTAGAAGAGAAGGGTGCAAAATAACATCACCGTATCCTTTGCCCTTTTCTGATTCGCCCCCTTTACGCGATAGATTGCTCACGGCCCTAGAAAACAAGCCAGACCAAGGGTATTTTCCTCTGGAAGACTCTCTAATGAGAGATGGTTGCCCCAATATTCTATCCACGTAGCTCCAAATAACCCTTGCTCCTTCCCTGCATCGTAAAGATCATACAAGCAAAAGCTATGATATTTGCAACAAGACAACCATAAGTCTGCTTAAGCTTGGTAAAAAAGCGAGTCTATTATTTTGGGAAGCAATTTTAGCTTAACTGTCTACTAACTGGTACCAAGCAGGGTAATTCAAAGAACATTATGTCGTAGCTCTAATAGCTGGAGAATACATCTCTCTGAAGGAAATAGTATCAAATGACATAAAGAACACACATTAACTTTTGCATATTGGAAAGTGTGACACATGTTAAAAATATGCAATTCTCGGTCCATCTGCTAATCCACCCAACCTGATACCCATTCAACATCCATCCGCATAAAACGGGGTGAATTGGGATAGGATTTTTACGAACCCACCTCATTGTGGGCGGATGGCGGATTCTAGGAGCGAGATCCATGGACTACACACCCTCTTCTCCTAATAAGTCTCCCTATTTTGAACCGTGGTCAAACCCAACTCATGAACTTTACACTACAAGCCCCCTATGAGCTTTAATCTCACAACAAGCCCACTACCTCCTCTCTCTTATGTATTATCTCTCGGAAAATCCTCCACAAACCCTAACCCCCTCTCGACTTCTTCGTTTGCACACCATTGTAATTGTACATAAAATGAGCGGATCGGACCCGATCCACCCGCAAATCTGCACACGGATAAATCCACCAAATATTATTGTTTCATGGGCTGTTCGTGGATATGAGAAATACTAATCCGCATCCACACGGGCAGTTCAAATCTATTCTAATGGGCGGGCACCCCTACCCATTGGCATTACTGCTGAAGTGATTAGATATATAAATAAATAAATAAATCAATTCAGTGTAAATATAGAACCGAGGCAACAATACATCACTTCAAGTATCTTCACCCATACACAATTGAACCTAATGCTACCCAGGTTAAATTATGTTATGGACTCAAATTAATGGACCCTTGTAGGGCTTTTTATGCTTGTTATTTAAGTGGGCTTCTATGTAGGCTAACCCACGACCCAAAACTGTTTGTCTTTCTTCTTCATATATTGGCATCGGAGCAGAGCTTAGACTCGACTCCGTTACAGTCCAAATTTATATGTCATTTTCTCTCCCTCTCTCTTCTCTCTCTCCCTCTTCTTCTCTCTTCTATTTCTCCTCTCTTCTACATCCTTCTACTCCCTTCTAGAATCAATTCCCCCACAAACCCTAATTTCTACCCCATCCACAGTTAGCCTCCGTCAAATTACTAACCCTCTTGTGCAAACAATGTCAAATCCAAACCGTAAGCTTTTTCGTTATGAATACAAAAGGAAGAACAAGCTAAATAAGAAAACCATCATTAAGGGACAGTCACTCCATACATTTCCCTCAGCTTCAAGAAGCAGAACCCTCTACTAATTAAAGTATATGACAAAAAAAAATATAAACTGCAAGCGCCCATCCATTTTGAATATGTAAACCCCAATTCCATGCTGAAACATAAAGCCAAAAAAAAGAGTTCAATGCAAGATGGGTACAGTTGAGTTGCTACACAGCATAAAAACAGAAAACGGTGGAAAGATAAACGCCAACAAGGAGCAATAAACACGTGTGAAATCCTTGACAATGAGATAGGATCCAAAAGTATCACATGTGCATATACTTAGATAAACACAAAACACATACTTTTCTAATTTTGTTAATATATACCTTGTTGTGTAAACCCCAGCAGCAAGAGCAGTTACCCCACCAACAGCTACAACCAACTTACTTTGATCCGTCAAAATTTCTTTTAAACCACCTACAGAACAAAAAAAAATGATCCACATTACCATGCTTTCTAGGGAAGGAATTAAACAAGAAATGAAAATATTTCTCGAGAACAGTATGATGACATTCTGCTGAGACTAATTGGCATGTCAAAAACAGTCAGAAAATAGATCAACAATGTGCAACTACAACAGATTATAACTAATATCTTGTGTGTAATAAACAATGTCACAAGTTCCATATCATTGCAAATTGAAGAATTTACCACAACAATTTAAGTCCAAATTCCAATTGCATAACTTAAGTCCCGAATTAAAGTAGATAAGGTGATTCTACCAAAACTAAGGATGTGATGATCGGCTGTACTTGTTTAGCAATAACTTTCACCTTTATTGTTTATCCCTTTCTAACTAAAAAGTAGCAGACAGAGATGCATGGCTAGATTTTGTTCATATTGCCATTAATAGTAAGGCATCCAGTGTGCAAAATACGCCATTCATGATATTGAACTCATAATACGTTTTTAGATGGTTTCAAGACACCTAATTAGCTTAATACCTCCAATATGCTCGAAAGTAGTATTTATGGCAGCAACCCATTTCTCTCTTTCTGCATTTGCACGATCTACTAGGATCCTTCTATTAACATCTTCAGCAAGCTTCGCTTCATGGGCTCTACCTTCAGCTTCAGCTATAGCCTTAACTCTGATAGTTTCACGTTCTACTTCAGCCTTTTCCCTCTCTGTTTGCCTGCGTTGTGCTTGAATTTGTTCTTCTGTTGCCCGTCGAACTTGCTCTTGCCTAATTGATGACTCTTCCTGTAGTTTTACAAGTTCTTGATTCCTTGCTCTATGGTGTTCATTTTCAGCCTGGAACACAGGAGACTATTAGAATCTCCACTACAGAATAACAATTCTATGAACAGCAGAATGTTAGATATCGCATGCCTGCATCCGTTTTCTTGCCAATTCATCCTCATAGCGAGCCATTTGGGATTTAACTTGAGCATTATGTTGTGCTAGCTTTTTCTGTTCATCGTATATTACCCTTTGTTTCTCCTGCCAGGAAACAAAGTAGATAACTCAAGGACAATTCATGTGTATGTAGTTACTTCAAATTCCAATGAGTACTTTGAAAGCAAAAGTTAAATCCTGCAAAAAAAAATATAGTTCACTTCCTTCCAAAGACTGAAACTACTAAGCTGATTCACCAAGTAACTAAAAAGGCTCATCAAATGGGAAACGGCAAATTTTCCCAAATGACAAAAGCTTTAATGGATTGTCTATACAGCTGAAGAGATGGGAAAAAACCAAGTTCATCCAAAAATTGTGAATAGTCAAAACATCTAAGAATCAACATTAATCAACACCAATGAGCTCAATGGAAAATAGCGCAGAGCTAAACGGCTATCCTTCATACAGGTTTCCAGTCCAAAACAGCATAGGACTTGTCAAGAACTGTATCTTCACTCAACTTCCATCATTTGGTTTGCTGCTATGCCCGTTCGCCCTTCATGTATGTTAGAGTGAAACACAGATAAGGATCGTTGCCATTTATTTAGAACCTAAAACAAAACATGTCCTTTGGTAGCGAAACTTGAAAGTAGCCAATACCTATTTCTATTATCTTAATCCCATATGGAGACTTTCCAGACAGAAATAGAAATAGTCAAAACAAAGATACAACTGATCCGTGCCAAACATATCAGCTGCAATGGAGTTTACCAATGGGACAATAGCAAGTGCGAGAAAGAAACTTAGATATACTATCTTACAGTTTCAGCTTGAGCTTGCAATGCTTTGAATTCAGCAGCCTTTGCAGCCCACTCAGCCTGCCTTGTCTCCTCCTGCTTCTTCATAACCTCAAACACCTGGATGAAGCCACCACTAGTTAAGATCACTCCATAACTACTTCAAGCATTACAGAAAGACAATGAAATGCTTGTTTGATGCTTGTAAGGTGCAAGGACAAGTTTGTAGATCAAAGGGCATTATCTCCACCAGCAAATTTTTTGGAACAACAAAGTGAAATCACAAGCAAAAACAACAGAGGAAAAGAACAGGAGCCCGATAACAAATCAGTTCAATTTCATTAACCCAAAACCCACAAAAAAAAAATCATCAGTCAAAACGAAACCCAGTAACAAACAGGTCACAAGATGCAACCTTTTTGGCTTGACTGGAACTATTGATCTCCCTCAAGGCCTTAGCGCCACGCTCAAGCGCCTCCGGATCAAATCCCGCCGAGGTGGTCCTCGGGTTATCGTTTCGCACCTTCGGGGAAGGAGATTCATCACCAGCACCGACTTCTGTCCCCGGAGCCGGCGTCGGCGCCGGCGCCGACTTGGGCATTGCAGATTTACCGGAGGAGGAGAAAGGGGAGAAGTTGAAAGGGCCATCGGCGTAGGCGGTGTTAGGGGATAGAGATGAGGCGAGGGACGAGATGAGCTCTCCAAAAGCTTTGCTCATTGTGCTGTGGTTTCGATTGGGGGTTTTGGAAGGGTTTACTGAGCGGAACAATATAAGGAAGGAAAGGGAGAGAGGAATAGAAAAGAAGGTTCAGGGTTTTTCTATATTGCGGTTCAGTACCAACCAACCCAGCTCGGTCTGGCTCGTGATTACTGCTAAACCGGACCATATCAACCGGTTTGTTTCCAAATATATATTTTTGGATTAATTGTTTTTTTTTGTAATACGAGGAATATTATAAATTGAAAATGTTTACAATTGGCAAACACAGGAATAATGAAATTGAAAGTACTAACAGAACATAATGTGAAAGTGCTCTAGTAGAATTATTGGTTGTTCGGAAGGTAGTACTGCGACATCGACTGATGATCACTGATACATCGACTCCAAACGGGGTTACAACGGCCGAGCAGAACCATTGTTGAGACTTGTAATGGTGGACTGTATATCCCCCCCGGGATGTCGGCGTGCGTCGTCCTCCCTTGATTGATAGTGGTAGGGCTCCAAAACGCGGGATTGCTGACCTCCGAGCTGGTAGGAAAATATCGTGCCGGCTTTTGGTGGAACCGCTTCCACCTTACGTCCAGAGGGGCGGTATAGTCGACCTACCCCCTCTGGACCTTTTCAGGCTCATTTCGTGAGGCGAGGGTGCTTAGAGCCCCTCGTCGCTGTATGTGATGCCTCGTCCGACATAGTGGACCCGACTCGGTTGTGGAACCTAGGTTGTTCACCCCTCTGAATCGACCCGACCCAGACCCGGGAGCCTTGATCTGACCCAAACCAGACCCGGGATCCTTGAACCGACCCTGCCCAGGCCTGTAAGCCATCTCCAGTCCTATGGCCCGACCCAGCCCCACTCTCCTGGCCCGCCCCGACCCAGCTCCTCATTGGGCCTACCTTAGGCCGGCCCGCATCTCCCCGGTCACTTAAACCCACGTCCGGAGGTCCTCGACCCGCAAGCCCATGCTAAGGACCCATAGCAATCGTGCCCATGTCCGAAACCTTACCCAACTGCCCTTTCTCTCTTCGGGTCAGGTGAGAAGCTGTTGGAGTTGGGCGACCCGCTTCCCATCGGGCGCGGCCCAAAGAGGGTTATTGGGGGACCATCCCCGTAGATCTTATTTTCGGAACCCTAGCCGAACCTGCACCCTTGCGCCGCCGCCAAGGCTTCCCTCCCCTGACATTCTCCAATGTTTAGCCCAGAACACCAGAAAATTCTGGCACCGACTTTGAGGCCACCTTTTGAAGAGTACCCCCATGCATCGTCAAAACCACCGCCGGAGTTC
>JAYMTN010000342.1:0-17567 GCA_036897425.1 Erodium trifolium
AATTCATAAACACATAAAGGAGTGTATAGGAAGGGGAGAGAAACCAAGATCGTAGAACGCAATGAGGCTTTTCTCTACAAAGTGCAAGGAGGCTTTTCTCTACAAGTGCATCACTACCATGAACAGAGGTAATTCTGAAACTCTTATTACTTGTAATTGATTGTGATGTCCACAATTTAGGCTTCATGTAAATTATAACTTACACCGAAATTATAAGAAGGAAATAATTGGAAATATTTCCGAAACGATTTCCTATTTTCCAAAAACGTATTTTTCACAACGGATCATGAAAATAAAAAGCAAAGGTTCATTTTCTAGAAGTGATCGATCTTGTTTCTTTGAAAACACTTCGAGACGATAAAATATACAGACTCGTGTGAAATCCGTAAAGTAGATATGTTTAGTTCTAAACGTAGAACACGTACGAACATATTAAGAATCGAGCAAATCTTAACGTGTGAAAGCTGTTCGAGATTAACCAATTTCTTATATAGTTGACAAATGGATTAAGTGATTTTGTTTCTTTGTGAAATACAAAAAGACGACTCAATCAAATTTTAAAGCAATGACTTCAAACATGAGGACATAAAGTTCAATTTGATCCCGTTTTGTAAGAGAACGTGTTATGACAAATTGAGTGGTATCAATTGATTTAAAACACGTAAGATCAGTGTGGATCTAAAAACCAATTTGATCATATTCCTAGCAAGAACACGTATGAATAAACTGAATATGTTATATTTATTGGAATAAAACTATACAAGAGCATGGAAAAGAAACTGAATAGTTTCGGTATCTAACGTACGAACGATTAAACGTCATTAATTGATCCAGCTTTGTGACATAAGTTAAATTGAATGTATCGACTTAACTGATAAGATTAGTTTGATCGGTGACCAATTAATCGGTCTCTGTCTTCATTGTGAAACATGGTAGAATGATTAAATTTGGACTCTCAAATCTCATTTGAGAACCTAAAGATCAAACTAATTTTGTTCTTTGGCCAAGTTAAATAATTTCAATTTCGGATAATTATAAAAAATGATTTTTTTGTATAATTACTTGTAAATGTGGTGTCGGTCCAACTATTTCGACTTAATCTATTTCTTTTTACGTTTAAATCCTTGTTTCTTATTTATTGTTTTGATTACCTTTTGTATTTTGTATGTCTTATTTTAATAACCACAGTCTAACACAAGTTAACTACATATTTTTTGTTGTATAAACTTGCAACAAACTACATTTGTAAATGGAAGATACAAAACTACACAAGGCAGTAAAGAGTTGAAAAACTCAAGGAATTATTTTCTCCCTCGAATTTAAAAAATGTGAAATCTAAAAATCAAAAACAAGTTTTTCTAAATTTGTTTTTTAAAAAAAAATTACTTCTGGATTTGTAGAACCAAATAGTGCAGCTTTTTTTTCGAAACCGAGAATCAAAATAGTTAGAATCAAAGTTGTGGATCTTACCTGGTTTTGAATCTGAAGCTTTGAAATCGGGACGAACAAAAGCAACATATAATTTTTGGAGCTCGAATAGTTTTGTTCGTTGTTGGAAATTTTTTTGTTGTAGGTTAATTTCTTCTTCGGTTAGGTTGAAGGTTGAGGATGGAAAAGGGTTGGCGGCGGCATGGGACCAAAACCCCTAAGCCCACCAACAAGGAAAGGAAAAAGCAGCTCTAGCACAAGTCTTTTAATCAACCCAATACCAAAGGGAGACACGCGGGTCTCTTTAGGTATTGAGTCGGCGCGCGGGTAGGGAATTGGATCGGGCCCTCTTAGGGTCAGACCCATCCCGAATGGACAAGTTTTATTCAAAATAAATAAATAAACTTAATTTATTTGTTTTCCTTTATTTTCCAAGAAAATTATAAATTCTTGAACAAAATTCAATTCATAAGGATTATTTTAAATACTCTGCAACTGGGCGCTAGGGTTTTTTCAAATCTTCTCTTCTTCCCCTTATTTCTGCATTTGTTGTCGTAAGTATCCAGCCACTATAGCCTCCCACCCACCACCACCACCAAACAGATCCCCGGTCACTCGCCTCGGCATGCGCCGCTCATCCGTGCCACGAACACCCACCTCCACCATCGACACCCACCGTTACCTCCTCAACATCCCCCAACAGTCACCTAACTACTGCCCCTCGGCGCTCATCGCCTTCCTATGAACCACACGACGCCATGGGGTCAACGGACCCAACCTAGGCCGACCATCCTTGCCCTCGTTGTGTAATGCGACCCCTTTCCCGTTGGGAGAGCCAATGTCCCGATATGACAGCCCCTCGAGCACTATCACATGCCCGAAGACACAATTGGGAGGATGACAACGACCCCCATCAATAATGGTTGCCCAAGGAATTTGTAGTACTAGTTAGGACCCAGAATATCGGGTGTACCCGAATCATGGCCCCTCCACTAACACCCTCTCTTTGGAGGGGACACAACCACCCCAGTTTCATTGCTTGACACATGGATCCAACGAGGCAAATCTGGAGTCAGACAGGGGTTTTCGGCCCACGCGACCACCTCGAAAATGGCACATCGGGCATTGATATGCAGAATGCACATGATACCAACCCCGTTGACTAGGAAGATGGCCCGAGTGGGGTGACAGCGAGGCTCGGTCACCAACCTCGCTGGTCATCCATCATGTGGACCCTACGGCATCACGGGGTGCAACAGAGGAGCCATACCCCGACCCCAAAGGAACAGACATCCTCAACCCCCTCTATTCCCTAACATGCCCCGTGAACGACTGTTACGACACAACAAGCCAATTCAGCTCGAGGCGAGGATATTTTATTGGATTTCTTACGCCTCCCACTGTATGAATAAGGAACCACCCCTAGTTTTCTTCCTGTTAATACCGGGCATATTCTTGTAGGATCGGTATTTCGACCGTCATAGGAACTGTATCTCGTCCTTTTTCTTATTTCCATGTTTGTACGATCCTAGTGATCATTCCCTTTCATTATCAAAAAACTTATATCATATTCTAAAACAATTTCAATTCATACGATATTCAAGTAAAGGGAAACAAACTTGGAATAAAAAAAATTCAAGAAAGCAACAAATTATAAATTATTTCCTAAACAATTTTCTATTTAAAAAAAATAAAACCCTATATTTTTCCACAACGGATCATGGAGATAAAAATGGGTATTTCCTTTTAAGGAAAATTAACATTTGTTTGAAGATTAATTTCAAAGGGAATTATAAACTTTTGAACAAATTTCGAATTCATACAGAATTCAAAAACAAGGGAAACGAATGTGGATCAAATTTCTAGACGGTTTCCCCAAAGTTATAAGAAGGAAACAAATTGGAATTATTTCCTAAACGGTTTCCTATTTTCCAAAAAAAATGTATTTTTTTCACAACGGGTCATTGAGCACTGTTTCCTCTTCTTCCTCCTTAAAGTGAAGTTCCAGCCAGCGACAACCCTTAAATGAATAACCGATCAACAATCTATAATGACGAGGATATAAAGTTCAAAGAAGATTATCCATGATCCAATTATCCTCCCAAAAAAGAAATAAGTAAGCAGGCCATAACACCCATCGAATCCTGATTGTGTTAAAAATCTCAAGAAAACGAAGATCCCGAGTCAATTGAGCAATTTTTTGAAGAACTAAAGATGAGAAAGTAAAAGATGAGATAGATTTCAGTCGGACTCGACCTAATCATGAAAGACACACAACACAATCTGTTATGAAGAAGTATATTCCAAGGCATATTTCACCGCCCATTTCAAGAGAAAACTCTTGTTGATCGCCTTAGAATTGCGGATACCAAAACCTCCTATGAACTTAGAACGACACATTCTATTTCAGCCGACCTTGGCCAAACAACTTCCATCCCCAAAGCAACCTTTGAGGAAATCTCTTCATGAGATTTAGAGGATGATAAAGTAGGCAGAATCCATGTGCGCCGACCTTCGAAAGAGATAAAATAAGCACACCTCAACCTAAGCTTCACCGAGAAATTGGTAATAATTAGTCTCCAGAACGACACAAACCTCGAGTTAGCTCCTAGTTGGAATTTGTTCAAAAGTTTGTAATTTACTTTGAAATTAATATTCAAAGAAACACTAATTTTACTTACAAGGAAATACCCTTTTCTTTATCTACACGATCCGTTGTGGAAAAATTCGGGGTTTTTAGATTTTCAGAATAGAAAACTGTTTAGGAAATTAATTTTAATTTGTTTCTTTCCTGAAAATTTTGGAAAACCGTTAAGAAATTTTAATTCTAAATTTTTTTCCTCTATTTGAATTCCATAAGAATTGAACTTTATACAAGAACTTACAATTTTCTTTGAAAATCACTTGAAAGAAGGAAAAAAACTTAATTCAGTTTTTTTTTTAAATAAATAAAACTATCCAGCTGGGTCGGGACCGACCCGCGATAGGCCCTGATCCGCTTTATGCGCCCGAACCGATAGCTGCTGGCCCGAACCACGATTCGCTCCCCGACCCAGTACCTGAAGAGGTTTCGGTCCACAAAAACAAATTAGAAAATTGCTCTGTGTTCAGTGTTCACCATCCTCAACCTCCAGCAGCTGAGGTGTTTTCGATTTCAACCTGCATCTGAGACAACTGGCAGCGGGGAAAAAAAACGAGCTCCAAAAAAAAGAAAGATCAAAAGTTGATACCGAGTTTCAGATTTAACAAGTAAGTGCCTGAAACTATTTCAAACTTTAGATTTTCAGTTTTTGCCGTTTGATTCTCAAAATTCAGTTCTGAAAAATCCAAGTAAAATTTTCTTTTTTTTTGTTCTCCAAAACCAGAAAAGATCCAAAACGATTTAAAGTTTCCATTTTGATTCTTAGCTTCGAAAATTTCATTTATGAAAACCAAAATAGAATTTCCTTGTTCCTGATCAAAACCAGGTTTTGAAACCAATTAGAGAAACTAATCGAAATTGCATAGTCTGATTTTGATTTTCAGTTACAACTTCCCCAAGCCGAATTGCACATCTAGTACGACAACAGGACAGAGCTACTGAGCTCTAGTGTTAATGGCGGAACTGCAAGAGGAACGACCTCAAAAGGGCGTGGAAGAGGAGAGAAGGCAAGTTGATGATCAGGATGTTCTACAATTTCTTGATTCGACTGATGCGTATTTAACCCTCATGGATTCTCTGTCCTCAACACTTCGACAGGTAAATTTTCACTATTGATGCTTCATTTTTCGTCATGGGTTTCTGAATCTGTTGTTGAGTTGTTTGTTACATAGAACCTCGTTTGAAGTGATAAAAATATGGGGCGTGTTAAGTATGCTAATGAAGAGCTTATTAATAGCTGGATGTAGGATCTACAAACGATGAAGACCTTATTGATAGCTAAATGTGGGATTTACAGCATCGTAAAAGCACAACTGGTTCTTGGTGTCAACCGTAGTTTCTGAAAAATGTCAGCTTGATTGTTATGCTTTTGGACTTACTTGGCCAAGTGGTTCGGTGTTTGGTTTCCTTGTCCCAAGTCTTGGGATCAAATCTTGTAGGTGGTATTGCTGATGAAAAAACAAATCATGAAGAACTAATGGACATGTTTATGTGTTCGTACATGTACAGGGATGGCTGGAATTGGCCAGTGCTCGACATTCCATGGGTACTTATCGCATCAATGGTGCCGTATTGGACCTCAAAACTCATTCTGCAGCTACAACATTACGAGTTACCCAGGATGGTAAAATTGCTTCTCGTTTCATTACGCAATTAATGGTAATTTAAGTGGCTAAAAGGCTTGTGCTTGTAGTACCATTGGTTAAAGCTAGGAGGACACCAAGATGTAGAATATGAGAGGTGCATTCGGATGACACATTTATCACTTTAATTGATTTGGGAGTTTATTCTTGATATTGGGTCAGCTCGGATTAAGTTAGGATCCATTTGGTTGCTGTAAGTGTTCAGTAATATGGTTGCTATTAGTGTTCAGTAATAAAAACCTCATGCACTAATGAGTTTTGATAGAGGAATCATGTATCCTACCCAACTCTGTTTGTGGAAGAGCTTGGTTATCGTTGTAGTTTTTACTTGCAAATTGCATTAGGTCTCCAATGTGGCATACTTGTTCGTAGTCTTCCACCCCATCCCTGCATTGGTATGGCATGGAGAAGATTACAAGCCAATTGAGCTAAAGGGTTCCTGGTTGCAGTAACTAGATGAATACCAAGAGGGTGAATAGATTGAAGAGGTTATAAGTAATGGGATTAGTGCGAGTTCATTGAAGTGAAGGACTCCAAGTGATCGTTGTTGTAAGAGTTCAGTTATACAACCAAATATACTTTATGTTGTTGAATGTAGGGCTATGAAGAGGCTTCAATGCCATACAATAAGGGTAGCAAAGATGAGAATGCTTAGATCTCCTTGTGGACTAAAGTAATTTGGGCATGGCAGATAGTGAAGTTTGCAAGCCCGTCAAGACATGTTAGAAATTTACTTAGGTGAAACTAGGGTAGATCTAATTTAATATAAAAAGTAGTAAGGTAAACAAAATAAAAATGGCTTAAAAAGGAGATCCGAAGAAGTTTTGCTAAATAATTTATGTAGCTGCTTATACTACTATGTGTTTCATCTTTGCTAATTACATAATGTATGCCACACTTTAATAGAAGTTTTGTGATATAAATTTGTTTTAGTTGATCCCATCAAGGAGGATCTGCACTTTTCCTTATGCAAGTGGGCAACCTCAAATGGTGATAAGATCTTTTCTGGAGATGAAAAATCTAGTGAGGAGATAATGAAATTTGATGGTCCACAGCTACGAAAGCGAGGAGCACCCACAGTTTCTGGTACTTAATCTGGATTTATTCCCTTTAGCAGCATACTTGTCATTTGACCACATGATAAGGTGCAACTATCCTATAGCTATTGGATGAGCACCATAGAGAGACTATCTAAGGGCTCTAGATTTCATACCAGATCATTTGATGCCTTCATCTAATTCTGCCACTTTTTTTTTTATTGTTGTGGGCATGCTGTGACTTGTTTCCTATTTTCTATTCTTATGAAGAACCTGAGGAGAAGAATTCAACAAAGGAAGGAGGTTCATGTACAACTGATGACCAAGTAAGCATTATATCCACTTTAGCCGGAGCTGGAGCTGGATTGGATGTTTGCATTCTCTTTTAAATCTTTTTACCTTTTCCTCATTATACAATAGTCTCAAAGAAAGGGATTGGAGTTTAGAAAGTTAAGGGCATATAATCTCTAAAATTATTATTCAGATGAATTGTCTTGAAATTGGGAAATTATATGTGTTTAAGAGTGGAACTCTCAATCCTACAGCAAAGAGGAGCCGACGCCTGGCGCTGATGGGAGGAGAAAGCGCCGGCGCAACGCTTTCTCTGGCTCTAGATTTTTCTCCAGCTTCTTGCGCTGACGCAGACTGTCGGGGCATTCAGGGTCTGACTCGTGGTGACGTGGGAAAAAAAGAGTCCTTGCAACGACTCTTTTTCCCCCCCACATGTCAGGCCCAACTGTTTGCGTTGGTGCAAGGAGCCGATAAAAAATCTGGATCCGGAGAAAGTGTTGTGCCGGTGCTTTCCCCTTCCCTCGGCGCCTGGCATCGGCTCCTCTCGGCGCTTTCTTCGGTCTATTCTCCATGTTATCCTTGCTCTCGGGTGAAAGCACCTCCTGGCATTGTACTTGCTCTAAGAATCCTTCCTACAAGTTAGCCATCTAAATTAAATGTCAATGATTCTAATTTTATGTGACATGAGCATTTCCAGTTATATAGTTTCATTTATGGATGGTTCCTTGTCAATCATACGTTTATCACAGTTGCTGTTCATTTTATCTTGTGATGACTATGCTGGATAATGTTAGCTGTGTCAAATACAAGTATCATTTTTTTTTTGTTATGTAGTGTAGGCTTAGTGATAAGTAAGATCCACTTGACATGAAGTAATAAAAATGGATTTTGTCATGAGGGAAGGCCATTGTTGCGTTGCATGCACTCTCTGATATTTTAATTAGGGTTAATTGCTAAAAACTACAAAATAATTGTCCACATGCTAAAAACTACACTGAGTTTAAAAGTGGACAAAAACATACAATAAGTACTGTCCACAGTTTTCTTGTTACAAATAATGAACAAAACATTTTGTTCTATTAACCCCTACAGGATATGTGGACAATACATATAGCATTGAAAAATATTGTGGTAAAAACATATAGCATTGAAAAGTGCTGTGGCTAAACATATAGCATTGAAATATACTGTGGTCTAAACATATAGCATTGAAAAGTATTGTGGACAATACTTATTGTATGTTTTTGTCCACTTTTAAACTTAGCGTAGTTTTTAGCATGTGGACAAAACTTTTTGTAGTTTTTTTAGCAATTAACCCTTTTAATTATGCACTTTGTAACTTAACTCGTGTGTGAATGTTCCTCTAATGTCCTAGGTTCAAAAGGAGCGCTCTAAATCAATGTCAGTGTTTGGGACGTTGGTTTCTCCAAAGCTTCGAGATGCCCAACTTTCGTTTGAGACAGGTAATATAGGCTTACCGAGTTGGTCTTGAAAATGGGCACCCTCTGAATGCAGCAAGACATTTTTGCATCATTGTTAAGAATTTTTTTTGAGATCTTCTGATGTTAAGTTACAAAGCAGCACTTGAGATACTGGTAGAAATAGCAAACAGACGTACATCCATGCTATCTGCTTCTGATCAAGTCCAGAAAGATTCGGACTCCAACGAAGGATGAAGGGAAATTTTTTTTTTCAAGGTATCCATAAATCTGAATTGGTTGTTCAATGTTTTTTCTTGCTTAAGTTACTTGTCTGTCTTTATCTGGCAATACCTTTTGCAATGGGAAACTACTCTCTGTTCTTATTTGGTTTTGATTGAGTCCCGAAAGTCTAATGGCCATTAGTTCTGTGTTATGGGCCTAAAGGGCCGGTTCAAGGGCCTTACTTACCAAAGGAGGTCGACTAAAAGTGGCTAAAAGAGGAATTGGAATCGATCAAAGCTGGCCGAATAGAAGAGGAGTCGGCTAGGGCTTGGAATAAATAATATTTCCTCTTTTTATTGCTTATTAGACAAGTTGTATTAGGAATTGGAATATTGGGTAGATTTCCATTATTATTAGGAATTGGGTTTTTAGGCAACCTCTCTGGCTATATATACCACTGAGACTCATGAATAAAATTCAGAATTAAATTGACTACTCTTTAGTTCTCACCAGAGGTCTTTGAGTTCCCTACCCTGAGCTCATACCCCGACACCATTGGGAGAAAGAGGAACAAGGATTCGTAACAACGAACCCTTTATTTAAATTCTTACCAAGGTGCCATAATCCGATCGATCACGCATGGTCGTACCAGATTTCTGTCATTTCTAACGGAAAACGTTACTTTGTAACAGTTACCATAACTATATAGTTACTATTTGCTCGACTAGATAGTCAACAGTTAGTTTTTGCGCGGTACAAACTCACCATAGTTAATTCCTGCTGTTGTCCCTTGAAAATATTTGGTTTTCAGCGACAGTCAATTCCTCTGGCAAAACAAGTGGACTACTATTCAACGGTGAACCAACAACTGCAGCAGCTACTGGGATCCTCTGCTGCACAAGATACTTTCTCAAAATCACTCTTCACCGTTGTGATTGGAAGTAATGATATATTCGACTATTTCGGTTCGTCTGATCTCCAGAAGAAGAGCACCCCACAAGAGTACGTAGACTTGATGGCTCAGACACTAAAAGTACAGCTAAAGGTAATTTATTTTTCCTTGAGAGATCACTATCAGATTCAGGTTAGCTTCTCTGACCTGTTTTGGATCAACAAGTCACCTATATTTCTTTGTTTCTATGGCAGAGAATGTACGAGAATGGTGCTCGTAAGTTTGTAGCCACTGAAGTCGGGCTAATTGGGTGTTGTCCTGCACAAAGATACAAGAACAAAACACAAGAATGCAATGAGCAGCTAAATTTCTGGTCTCAGAAGTATAACCAACGTCTCAAGGCAATGCTGGTTGAACTAAAATCAGAGCTCCAGGACATTAACTACTCCTTGTTCAATACTTATAATATTACGGTACAGCGAGCTTATTCCATCTTCAAAAACCTATCTGTTTTACATTTTTTGAGTTGCATCACCCGCCTTTGATTTACATTCTTTGTAATTCAAAGTAATCAATAAAATCATCATCTATCAAAAAAAAAAAAAAACCTATCTGTTTTTCTAAGTAGAAGCATAGGTAAGGCTGAATTTATGTTTCTGGTTTGTTTCAGGGTTCACTGAGGTTAAAGCTGCATGTTGTGGACTAGGGAACTTGAATGCTAAGGGTGCTTGCCTTCCCATTTCACAATACTGCTCCAACAGAGCGGATCATATGTTCTGGGATCTATACCACCCAACACAGACAACTGCTAGAATGTTTGTGGATGAGATGTTTGAGGGTTCCTCGCAATACACTTTCCCAATTAATGTAAAGCAGCTAGTTACTTTGTAAGCGGCTCTACTTACAAAAGATCTTGAACATTAACCGAATAGTCGAGGGCACTGTAAACAGAATATGATACAATAACGCAGTGCTTTACTTTACCACAATTGGGATCTCCAAATATTTCAATTTTGCTACAAAAGAGATTGAAAATAAAGTCTAGGTACTACATCATGGACAGCAAGTCTGCAACTTCACTAAATTTTCCAGTTCTTCAGCATATAACAGTAAGAAAATGCCACAAAGCCAAACAAAAAGAACCCATTCCAGTAGCTAGAAATGTAAGAAGTCCTGGAGAAATTTAGAAAACGAAAAGTATAGATGCAACTATCTTTACCTGCATATACAATAGACAGGTTATGAAAAAGATACCTTTGGTGCTTCTATGACTATGAAGGAAATAACTCGTTAAAGAAAAGGTTAATATCGCCATTCTGAGTATTGAGAGCCAAAATCTTGTCCACAGCGTCCTGCATTTGATTCAGAAAAGAAAATTATTATTAGTAAGAAGAGGGCATTTCACAATTGTCATATCAGAGACTCTGGCTTTAAGATTTTACCTTCCACCGCTGATCTTGAGCTGCAACATTCTCACTACACAACCTTTCAACATGTTTACCTTCTCCTAAGGTTTCTAACAGATATGCAGCTCTCTTGATAACTTCGTGCGGCACACCTACACGATAAATGGTTATTTTGTCAATCAGCAAATGAACAAGCATCTTGTAGACCTTGCTGCACAAGTCCAGGGTTGGATATATCGTATATGTGAATGCACACACAGGTTTGATCCCATGGCTTCATTTCATATTAACTAGGGTGATCCTGGCTCGTGAGCAGGGTTTCACAGTATTGGTTGAGCTATTACTCCTACCAGTTTATATTCTATTTACCAACATTTCAGCACCATAAACCGATGCATCCTTAGACCAGTCTCTCCTTAATGCTACTACAGAGCTACCCCTCATGGCTGCTTAAGCATCCTTGGACATAGCTGTAAAATGTATACTTATTTTATTGCTTTCCTTTCTCTCCTCTCTATGGAGAAAAATGAGGACAGTCTCAACCAATTGTGATACTTTGAGATAGTTTGACACTAGATACTCAACATAGGACACAACTTTGAATTTCACTCTAGTAATTTCAAACCAATTCCACACATGTATTTTTAGTATTTTAAAATCATTTAAATCAATGCTCACTGGTCTACTCAAACCATTTCGATCACTGCCCCTTCCCTGACCCTCAATAATTTCGATACCAAATGCATTTTCTGTACTTCATCTTTGCATTTGGAGTGCTATAGCGCATAACTATGCTCTGGCCAATAACAGAAAAATATGATAGCATAAAGAGAAGATGAGTTCCTTCCCTTCTTTCTCACAAAAATTTTGAGACACATTTCCCTAACCTGCAAGAAGTGCACAGTGTAATCCTGCAGCATCAGAAATTATTTGACTTTTAGTGATTATCATACACAATTTCCAATTAGCATCCCTAATACGAACAAACATGTACTCACCGTAGCTAATAAGAGCATGTCCAGGAACTAGCCTGCAAGACATGGGAAAAAATTACAAGCTGGTTCATAATGATTTCAAACTCTTAACAATAACTTTTAACTGATCGAAAAAAATGTATGTAGCGATCATGCAAAGGGGTGGGGCAAAAGCTGTTTTCTGCCAAAAAAAAATGGTCAATTCAACCAAATTCAAGACTGAACCTTACAGTTCAGGTATTTTGATCCAGGAATTATATTTCTCATAAGTCCTATATTTACATTATAAGGGAAGATCATACAGTGAAGTTAAATCACTTTGGAACAAATACTACATAAAAATGCATGCCAAGCTGTCAGAGAGGTTATTGAATTCCATGTGAAAAAATGCCATGGAACATCAACCCAACTAATAAGAGCGATCAAATGCTGGTGGTCATGGACAAGATCATCTCAGTTACAAGAGTGCTACGTGTTTCTTTACTCTACTGGTGTAAAAAGGAGATCCTCACATACCTGTACAGAAATACAATGTCTTCAACATCTGCAGAGTCATTGTCAGGTCTTAACACACTCATTGTGTAAAACTTGATTTTCTCAGACTGAAATTGGTTAATAGATATGTTAGTCACTTGGCAACACAAACCTATGAAAGCTTATACAGCAACTGAGTAATCAAGTATACCTTGGGTAAGCAACTCTCGTTGAATAACTCAGTCATGTGAGTGCATACCAGAACCTGTAAACAAGTAAGATTAGTTAATGATAAGCACATTGTAATACTCACAGAAGTTGAATATATATATATATATATATATATATTCTATTCAAGAGATCTGATCGGTAAAAATACTTCACTATCAAGCCTAAGAATACTTCACTTGAGGGTATCAATCAAGCTCACTATATTATCTTAAGCCATACAGATATGTTACACATGTTTATGCAGACAACTAGAGAAGGCTTGGATGGCAGAGGCTTTTCTTATCACCAATAACCGCAAGTGTGGGGATTGGAACCAGCGACCACATACATATTATATGAGGTCTCTACCACTTCACCCCCAACCCTCGGTTTGGATGGCAGAGTTATAATACAATGTGACTGAGTACATAGCTAGTTGTACACATAAAAAGATAAATCTGACTAATTAGATTGAATATTATTTCAAGAGACAAGTATAGAAATATTCATGATGGTAAAATAGGAGGATGTATGACCTTTGGAGGATCATCACAAGTAGCAAAATGATTTATAGTTCCACCAAGGAGACCTATCCCATCTGCAATAAATATTTATTTCAGTGCATTTGCAGAATCCCTTATATCTATAACACTTCATCTTTGCCATGCTTAAGAGAGAGCTTATTTACATTGGAAAACTAACCTTCTGTAAGGGTACCTTTCCCAAATTCGTCTAGAAGGCATAAAGATTTTGAAGTTGACTGCCTGTAGAACTTCCAAATATCAATTGGTAGAGAAGAGTATGCATTTGCAACTAAACAACTAATGGAAACACGGATAACCTTGGACTTAGTTCTTTATATTTGATTTACAATAGTGGAGCCATATATACATAGTAGTAATTATTAGAGGACCAACTCAACTAAAATCTCAATTATAATTATATACTATAACACACACCGTCGCAAACCAGCCCGTTATGGGTTTGGAGGTGAACCATTTATGAGGAGAGTTTTGAGAGAAGGAGCCCATTGAGAGGAGGATTGGGTTTTGAAGATAATTCATAATAAGTGGCCCACCAAGGGCATATGAGATAACTAAGTGGATAATGAATATTAGAACTCGTGTATGTGAGAAACCAGGCTCTAATACCGTATTAAAGGACTAACTCAACGAAAAACTCAAGCTGCTAATTGAAGGACAAATTGCCAATCTAGATAATTTAGCCTATGGGCTTTAGAGTTTAGCCCCGATTTATGTAGTAACCCTAATCCTAGTAGACTTATATATATGTGGTCTTGTACATCCATTCATTGATTGAAAATACAAAGTAAATTCCCTCATCTAAAAGATCAAGCTGGCAGTTGAAGGATCAATTATAGTTTTTATACTCTAACAACCAATACTCAATTTACAATATGCATCACATCAACCACATCTACAAACCTAACACTATAAAAGCTGAAACTCATCTGTTTACTCAGTAGCTTGAAGTTATCAAAACCAGTCTCCTTTGGGAATACCTCAGCATCATTCCAACTTGGTGCAGGTCAATCATAAATGTTGATTGCTCAGCAGTCATTACCCTGCTTCCCATTGCACAGAATATCCTGTTATTTTGGGAAATATTAGCACGAACTAATGCATATTATACACCATATTGTTTTTCTGAAACATATGTTGGACTGAATAGTTGATACCTATCAGTCAAACCCACAGTTGCGGCTTCTGCAGGTACAAAACTTCCTATGTGCGACAGAAAAACTATTAAAGCTACCTGGAAAAAGAAGTTGCTTTAAGATGCATACATTTATAAGTAACCATTTTACCAAATGGTTCTGACCTATCACATATGATCACTAAACCCCCATTTTATTTTCTGAAAAGGGACTCAAGAAGGTTAAATGCTCACATAAATTTTACATCATCGGAGAGAAGGAGAGAGACCACATGTTGTACCAGAGATGGAAAAAATATAGTATCTGACCTGCTTCATGTATATGCTTTTCCCAGAATAATTAGGGCCAGTGATTATATTAATCCTTCCTGAAAGAACAGAAGCAGAACATCAAAAACAAAAGAAAATAACAAATACAGAATGACAAAGAAAGGCTTTGTTAGATTGGTTTGATGTTATGATGTAACATATTAATTTTATTTACCATCGTTAAAAATCTTAGTATCATTGGGAATGAAAGTGTTGACTGTCATTTCCTGCAAAGCATGCCTGAAGAGTGTAAAATTGTTAACAGATATTCCAAAGAACGTGATACAAACAAATTCTAAGAGTGTTCCATGCTTTCCTTCCATTTTGTATGTCAAGCAAAGTCTCAGACGTCAAAATGGGTCTCACATAATTGTTTTGACGAGCAACCAAGGTCAATGACAAGAGGCTAATGGAAAGCATAAGAATTATGTCAGTAATAAGTATACAGACAGATAAAAGTTCACCAAAATATATTAAAGGGGTAAAGAAAGAGAATCGTATCAATTCTTACCAATCTAGCTCAGCAGCAAAATTTACCGCCCTGAGCATATCTGAGGAGAACTCAAGTACATGTGATACCAAATCTCTAGTAATTGCACGCTCCATATCTTTAACAATTAGTTTAAGAAATGAGAAATGTTTCACTGAAGATTGGACATGAAAATACTGAAAATTCTGCTTCCAACTAGATTGAAAGGGCTGATAACTACTCCCTCCGTCCAGAATAAGTGCTCCATTTGACCATTTACAAAGATTAAAAATTCAATTTCAGTGTTTGACTATTCATCACTTACCCTCATATGCTCCTGTGTCTCCACTACTCAAGTTGTTATACCCTTGTGGGGGATAACATCACTAAACCATGATTAATTAACTAGCTAAAATAGAAACGGGACCCTTATTATAGGATATCCATTTTATGGAAGTGGGACACTTATTTTGGGACAAAGGGAATCTGTATGTCTCATAGACAAAATAGATTACTTCATCACTAATAGTATGCCAAAACTACTTATTTCCTCCCTAGTTATTTGGAGGAAATTGGACAAGATTTCTACAACTTATAAACTTTTAGTAAGAGGAGATAACAGGGGAGGCATGCAATACAGCTTACCCAGAATTTTGTGATAAATATCTCCAAGAAGGTTGTCCAACTCTCGTGTCTTCGAGGTACGGTAAAAGAATCTTTTTGTCTCTCCATCCATATCAGAGAACTACATTTGAAAGCAGAAATTTATCGAGCAGAAGTAGAATTACATATAAAGTTCAAACTTCTAAATTATTGCAAGAACCAACTTACAATGAATTCAAATTCTTGTAACTTCTCCAATGTAGTGTCATCGAGTTTTTCTTCAAAAATGCACATCAAGTATCCTAACAGTGAAGAAACAGAGCAGCAGGAAGTGACACCGAATTTGGTTGTCATTTTCCAAAGGAATGGTAAGATGATTCAACATATAACAGGAATACACCAACAATCGTAAGGATAAGTTTATAATTGACGAATTCATTTGTTTGAAGAAGTTCACGAATCAAGTTAGTGGTTTGTAGATGCAATTATATACTTGTGGCCGATTCAAGAAGACACGTCATATACAAGCGTTAATTAGATTCTAAATCTACATTAATCCTTGACATGCTAGAGGGTAAATGATAATCCTGTTGCTTTACAATACTTAGAAAAATTAGTGTTTTTGAAGCCTTTCTTGGTTTATTCGTTAAAATTTTCTGGGAGACATGACTTGCTGAAGTACTTCAAATATGAAAGTTTCCCTAAAAGTCATTATCCTCCAAGTGTCTGATTTAAATGAAGGGAGGGCATAAATTATGATAGCAAGAAACTAATAGGAGTAATTGAGAAAAAAATAATATACCAGATACGATACTAATCAGGAAAAAATAAAAACAATTGTGTACTTGTTTAAAAAGGTATGGAAGTGCACACCAACCTATCTGTTGTATATAAACAATACAAGGAAAATGCTTGTCTTTAGACAAATCGGGAAGAAGTGCAAGTTCCAGTAATGACACCTGCAATGCAGTGATGTAATTAAAACCGACATTGGGCACTGTAGATGTTTAACTTTTTATTCAGTGATGCATGTAAATAACACGCACCTCTTTGAGAAACTCTGGTAATTCCTCATATATTTGCCTCAGCTCATCCAACTGATGTCAACAGAAAAAAACAAACCAAAATTATAAAACTCAAACAGCAGAGATGAAATTAGAAGCCTTTTTAACTATTCTATAAAAAATAACAAATAAGAGGGAAGGGTGTGTGGAAGAAAGAGAGGGAGAGAGATTTTGTTATACGTAACCTCGCCACAGAAACCCTCTTTAACTACTGTTTCATAGCCCTTTTCTTTACTTCTGTTAACATCAATAACACCAATTACCTACAAAAAAGCACATACCCGAGCTTAGAAAAATTATTTGTCAGATGAGGTGAAAGAAACATTCAAAATGCTAGCAATGAAAGTAATACCACCATTAATAGAAATTTAATGAATTATAGCAACAACATACAATATTTTTATACTAGTTCATAGTCAAACAGGATACTAACCAATTCATAGACATATGACAGCTCCATTGTTATGCATGAACCGGCCTGCAAAGGTATGGACATATCAATAGCGGTTTGCTAAGCATTTTAGAACATTGACAACACAGTGAATGCAATTAAAGACCTACAGTACCTTCTCAGCAATGTCTAAGTTCAAGTGCTTCACTTGCTCACGAAGACTTTCAGAAACACATACTTCAAATATCTTGTTCACATGCAAGAGAGAGCAAACACTCTGCAAGGGAACACAACATTCATGAATATTATGCCAAAAGGTATTCCTGAAGCTTATTAAAATTTGTACTACTACTACTACTACTACTACTACTACTACTACTACTACAAGACAAACATATTTGGATAAAGAAAAATA
>JAYMTN010000343.1:0-17541 GCA_036897425.1 Erodium trifolium
CGAGCTTAAGAGCCTAATGTGGGCTTGGGTTGTAATTCGAGCTTTGGTTCAACCGAATGGGCTTACCAGAAGGGTGGGCTGAAGACATGGTCTTGTGGGCTTAAAACAGAACATGACTCTTGAGAGCCCAATGTTTCACAACCCACCAAAAGAATTTAGATCCAAGTAAATAAATACCCAAAGGTGAATATTTTCCCGTCCTCGCCGACTCAACCGATAATCCTTAAAAAAGGGCCATCTTACCTAAGAAGATCCCCTACACATCAAACAAACCACAAACAGAACCAGTTTCAACCAACACATAACACCACCCCTCAAAGACATTAAAACCAAACAGAAAAAAATGCAAAGGAACAAAATCCATAAGTACTATGGACCAAACTAGAATTCCTCCCCAAAAAAGTCCAAAGTAAGGAGGAGACAATCCAAACATGGTAAAGAAAAAGTGCAAGGGATCAGAAGTAGTGGATTTGAGAGAAGAATTGGTCAAATTTATCTCTTGAAACCCTAAGGAGAGAGATTGTTGGTCAGTGAGTATTTAAAATATTTATTAGACTTATTGGGAATAGAGTTTTTGTTCTCAATTGTTTGATCGACTATTTGAAGAAGAAATGGTTAAAGACAATTGGAGCTGGTTAACGGTGGTTCCAGGAAAGCTGGCTTCAGAATTAGGCTCTATTGTTTTCATCCATCCTCGGTCCATTGAAGATTTCAATATGGAGGTTTTTTTGTGTTAATTCATTCTATTAGCTCTATTGACCCCCAAAGGATGTATTGGTTTGAATTGTTTCAAAGTTTTAGTTAAACCAGTTGAGGGACAGTTGGTTCCCACCTTTCTTGTACATCAAGAAACCTCTTTAAAGTCAAGTTGGTATAAATAAGTTCAAGAGTCAAGAGATCATATGATGTGGGGGATACTGTACAAAATATCCCTACTTCAGACAATGTTGATTCAACAAAAGTTGATGATGAGGGTGTTGAAGAAAGTAACTCTGATCCTAAAAAGAAGTTATTGGAAATTCAAAAGGGGGAAAGAAAAGTCCTAATTGTGTCGGGAAATTGAAGTAGAGGTTGCTGACTTAAATGGTTTTAGGGAGGATAGGAAGAGAATTCATGAAGAACAATCTAAAGTAATTAAAAATCTTGAGTCATATATTGTTGTTGTTGCGGTTGAGACTGGTTTAGGGGGACAAGTTTTAGAGAAGTGGTTAATATGCTTGACTTTTATGCTCCTAAAGATCCTAGTGGTTCTAAACACATTTCAAAGAAGAAGCCAAAGTCTAAAAAATGGATGTCCTCTTATATGTATGAAACCAGATCCAAGTAGAAAGTTGTATGTATGAAACCAGATCCAAGTAGAAAGCTGAGATGTGGTCTGATCCTGAAGCTGTTTCTCCAAAGAATCTATCTAGAAATCACTTGGAAGCAAGGAAGATCTTGTCCTATGATGTGGACGCAAAATGCATCGATTTTCGATGATTTTAAGCCCACATCTTGAGCTTTTCGGTCCCAGGTTGGTATGTTTTAATGCATTTCTTTCTCCTTTCGTACAATTGACCTTCATTCAAGGGTTTTCAAGCATTCAGAGCAAAACAAGGACATTTAGGGCTCCGGTGATAAAAAAATGTAGAAGTGTCGGTTTTAGTGGCCATTAATGCATCCAAGAAGGACGAAGAAGAGACCCAACAATTGTCTAGGCCCTAAGAGAGACGCCCTATGGGCTCCAAAACAGGCCTTTATGCCAGCCGCCCCGAGCAGCATAACAAGCATTTCTTCACCTCGCATCTTCTGCCATAGCTCCTCTCCTTATCTCCTCTATGTCCGTTTCCAAGCTCTTTCATGAGAAGATCTCCGAGCTCCGCTGCCTTTCTTGTATTTCAACCCTAGCCACTCCTCCTAGCTCGCCGTCGGCAACTGCTCTGCGGGGGACGTTGCCCCTCACTAGGACCGATCCCTCCTCACCAAGACCGGCTCGCCCTCGACAGTAGTTGCTCCTCCTGGTCGGAGTTTCAACGGAAAACGGTGGGGTGGTTACAACCTCTTGTCCCAGTTGGTGTAGGACTTTTCGGACCTTGCCGGGCCGGCACGAGGCCCCTACCCCCTTTTTCCCCCTAAGACTGGTCAACGGGGTAATCCTTTCTCCTGGGGATCAGAAGCTTCTCTCGTCCGTGGTTTATGGCCGCCTCCATGTGGGCGGTTGTCGTGGTCGCCTCCCTGTGGGCGGTTGTCGTGGACGCCTCCACGTGGGCCTATGTAGTGACCGCCTCCACATGTGTCGTTTTCTTCTACCACCTCTATGGATTCCCCTGGACCGGTTGTTCGTTGCACGATACAACAACCCTTTCAACCCAATTGTGGCCCCATTTGGTTGGGACATGTTCCGTGGGGCGATACGGGTCACTGTTCCGCAAGCCAAGACAACCACCCGGTCGGGCATTTAGAACCTTGGTCTTGCGTAATCGAGTTATGTATTGTTGTCGTATAGCTTTTATTGTTTCTAGTAGAAGTCTGTTGTGTAGCCTAGGGCGCCAGAACACTTATGACGAATGGGGTTTCCGGACATTATTCTCGGCTGTAAGGGTTTGATCCCAAGTTACTGTTTGGTGTGTTTTTGGAAATGATTAATGAGAAATAACATTTTCAATTTTTCTTTTTACTATTTTGACGGGTACTTTTGAATTTTTGTTCATTTTAACGGAATTAATAACGCTAGTAAGAGTGTTAACGACATGGTCGACCAGAGCGAGAGCCTCGGTTATGTGATTCTCATAACCGATCTCAACACTCGAGCACCACTGAGAATCTCAGTTCTTGCCCCTCGGTTGTCGATTGAATTACAGTTTTAACAAAAATCCGAGGATTTCACCAAACCCGGAGACAAGGACAGTCATGACGACGAAGTCATACTAATCAAGGAATAGTTACGGATCTCGGAGTAGATAAACGGGAACAACCGAGAGAAGAAGGATTTTTCGTTTCAAATACATACTCAAAGGAGGATGTAATAGAGAACCGAGAAGTAATGGAATGATCAAATCGTTAACCAATTCTGATCAAACAGTGTATCAACCAACTCAATTATTTCTTATGTTTCTTCACAAAAAAAATTGACGTTTCAATTTCAATGTGCATATTGCATTGCATGTGCTGTCCCAAATGCTCAAGGTCACCTAATTCCTGATAACGACCTCCACAACCCTCCAAGATGTTGACTTCCTTAATGAAACGATCACCACAAAATCAACGGCCAAGATCACTTCAAACACTATGTGTCACATTCCATTTCTACGCCCTAACTGACAAACTAGTTGAACGGTCCAATCACTCTTATCCAGTTAAAATTTTCTGTTTGTTTCTCGTGAAAATTTGAAAAGCAAACCTGCAATTTTGAATTTTTACAATTACCCATACAGATTCCCTGGCTATTTTCCCCAACCCAGATCTCATTTTCCCATCACATTTCCTTTTCTGCTTTTGATTTTGATTTCACATGTCCCGCTAGCCTTAGCTCTCACTCCTCTCACCCAATTTTCTCTCGCTTTCTCGAGAAGCAAACAGCTTCTTCTCCTGCATTTTCACTCTGCAATGAGTACGCAAACGCCCAAATCATCTAAACCCACAAAACCTCCGAACCAACCGTCCTCCGCACCGCCGAGCTCGAGATCTTCGTCTCTGACCTCACACCTCGCCATGGTTGAGCTCAAGCAGAGAATCCTGACCTGTCTTTCCAAGCTCTCGGACCGCGACACCCACCAGATCGCTCTCGAGGACCTCGAGAAGATCATCCAGGGCCTCTCCTCCGACGGCATTCCCATGATTCTCAACGCCCTCTACGACGCCTCCGGCGACCCCAAGCCCGCCGTCAAGAAAGAATCCATACGGCTTCTGGCCGTCGTTTGCGCTTCTCACGGCGATTTGACGATTACCCACATGACCAAAATCATTGCCCAGATTGTTCGGAGGCTCAAGGACTCGGATTCAGGCGTGAGGGACGCTTGCCGGGACACAATCGGAGCGCTGTCGGCGCAGTACCTGAAGGGACAGGGTGGCTCTGACAATGGGTCTATGGTGGCTCTGTTTGTGAAGCCGTTGTTTGAGGCAATGGGGGATCAGAGCAAGGGGGTGCAATCTGGTGCTGCCATGTGCATGGCTAAGATGGTGGAATGCGCCTCACAACCGCCTGTCTCTGCATTTCAGAAGCTGTGCCCAAGGATCTGCAAGCTCCTAAACAATCCCAACTTCTCCGCCAAGTCTTCACTTTTGCCTGTCGTGGCCAGTCTGTCACAGGTTTGCTGGATACCATTGGACTGTGATTGTTTATTATTGTTTCTTTGTGTTTAATCATTGCTAGACCTTGAAATCAAATTGAAATTCACATTGCATTTAGCTGAATACTAGAATGTTAGAACTCTTATTGAGAGTGTTATGATTATGATACGAGCTTATTGGGTGAAGAAGAAAGTAAATTATTAGTCAGTCAATAAGGTGTGATTGCTTGAGGATCTAGTCAAAACAAGCTTAGGTCAGATTGAAATGCAGGAATGTTATATGCTGGCTTAGCTGAGAATCAGTACATTTCTTGATGCACCTTAAGGCTGTGGATTATCTGCATAGTTTTTAATCATTGGTATACCTGATAATGAGACTAAAATTCATACTGCATTTGGCTGAATACATTTGGTATTGGTGATTTAGTGATAGTGCCGAGCATTGTAAGAAAAGGAGAAGAAGAAAAATTAAATCTTGGTATTGTAAATAATATATGGTGCGATTTGTTTGATGGTCTTGTTGAAAGATAATTTTGTTTACTTATGCTGCTTTGTGTAAGAATTTGGGAATGAGAATCACCATAAACTGTGTGTAGTTTAGCTTCATTTAAAATGGGAATGGAAAAAGGGTGATGTGAGTGAAAGGGATGGACAAAGGGATCACTAAAACTTTGTATCTCCCCTCATTTTCACTTCAAGGAGAGGGTGATTCCCATTCCCACTCTAAAACTGTCCAAAAACACCCTTAATGTTTTAGTGTAGACTGTAGACTGTGGAAAGCTAATACGCTATCTAAGCTTAATGTTTTGTACACTTGATGGTACTGTGGGAAGTTGCGAATTTATTAACCTACGTAAAACTCCTAAGTAATAAAAAAAGGATAATTGCAAAAACTTGTGGTGAACTATGCGTCTTTTGCAAATTACTCTGCGTGAACTCTTTTTTATTTCCAGATACTATTGGTGAATTATTTTCCATATGCAAATCCATTAGAACGGAAATTATTGAAGTCACATGATTGTCACACGACTAATTTCCGTTAAAGATAGAGGATTTGCAGACGGTAAACAGGTGGGGGATGTCATTTGCAAAAAAAAAAATAGTTCACCGATAGTGTTTGCAAAATGCGCATAGTCCACCGCAAGTTTTTGCAATTATCCCTAAGTTTTTTTAGGGATGGTAAACAGACTGAAATAGTTATAGCTACGCTTTATTTGCCCAAATACAAGCTTCCAGCCTGGTGGAGTTAATGTCTTCTTAAAACCAAGCAACTATCGATGGAAGAATAAACCTCTTCAAGCTCTTAAATGTATTGTGTCTCAATCTTTCCATCTAGTTACTTGATTTCAATGACGGTTGTCGAAATTGCTTGTAACCAGTCTCTCTTTGAAACATTTTAATGTATCATATTGTAATCAGAAGCAACTTTAGGAATTATAAACAAGATAATTTGGTTGCAGGTCAAAGCACTTGCACCACAAAGCTTGGAATCCTTGCTGAATAGTGTCCATGAATGCCTTCGCAGTACAGATTGGGCGACACGTAAAGCAGCAGCTGAGACATTAAGTACCTTAGCATTGCATTCTAGCGACTTGATCACTGACAATGCTGCTTCCACGCTGAAGGTGCTTGAGGATTGCCGCTTTGACAAGGTTTGTCTTTATTTTGTATTCTTGTGCTTACATTATGTTGTGATTTTGCTTGCTGCGTATTAGTCTTGAACTATTCAGTATGCTTGTTGGTTTTAATGGATTTATGCAATGTTAAAGCGGAGCCTAGAGTTTTTACTTATAGGTACATCCACTATGGATTTGAGGGCAGGGTTTTATAGCAACCTGTATTGCTCTGATGGGGAAGCAATATTTTTTTGTTACCATAAAGAAATAAATGCATTAAACGGAAGCAACGGATACAAAGAAATTGATTCCAAAAGCACAGATCAACCCTACCCTGATTTTTATAGGAACTTCATTCTCTGATTACATACATATCTTATAGAATCTTTAAAGGTCAATAACACGAGCTTCCTTGTACCTTCTAATGTTTTGATTTGCTCAAGGTTTTACAATAGTGGTTTGTATGATCAGCCTTAAGGCGTATTTGGTAATCCCAGGATACTCTCATCCTAAATTTTTAACCCGGCTCCATAGGTTGTACCCAAAATCAAAATCTCCACCAAAGAGGAAAAAAGTAATCATGATCTATTGGTTTGCGCAGATAAAACCTGTCAGAGATAGCATGACAGAGGCCTTGGTGTTGTGGAAGAGGATTGCTGGAGAAGAAGAAGGAGCCTTAGATGACCAGAAAGCTTCGACTCACGGTAAACATATCAACAAAACTTTATTCCTTGACATAAAAGAGAAGAAATTTATATATTCACATTTATACCCTTATGTAGGTCAGGAGATAGTGACACAAATATGAGATGATCTGATAAAGGACCTGAAATAAACAAAATCTTAAAATTAACAAATGGTTGGATTTTCCATTGCTCTATGCTTCATTTTCATGGTGTTCAATGCTGCAGATGGTCGTCTACCAGCAGAGTCGTCAGACAAGAACGATCCAAGTATGAAGAAAACAGACCCCTCATTGAAGGATCCATCCGATGGTTCTTCCTCTTCATCGGATTTGGTTTCCAAAGGCAAAGATTGCAGCATGCCAGATAAACCGGTTCTTGTATTGAAGAAAAAACCTCCGACCTTATCTGACAAAGAGCTAAATCCAGAATTCTTCCACAAACTTCAGACAAGGGGTTCTGATGATATGCCTGTGGAAGTAGTTCTTCCTCGTAGATGTATCAATACTTCCAAATCAACTAACGGGGAAGAATCTGAATCAAGGGGAAGGCCGAATCGCTCGGGGAACACCCAATCAGACGATCCTCTTGGCTCTTTAAATTTGAAGCATCGTAACATTGAGAGAGTCAATGGAAAAGATTCTAGAACAAGAACGGTGGATGATGACCGGGTAGATATGAACCAAAGGGAGTCATCTGCTAATCAAGCGGGTGTCTCCAAAGTCGATGGTCAACTCGAGGGATCCTCCATCAGTAACAAAGGAAATTGGTTGGCTATCCAAAGGCAATTGATGCAGATGGAAAGGCAACAAGCTAATCTCATGAACATGCTGCAGAATTTCATGGGTGGTTCTCATGATAGTATGATAACACTAGAAAACAGAGTGAGGGGGCTTGAACGAGTTGTTGAAGACATGGCTCGAGATTTGTCATTATCTTCTGGCAGGAGAGGTGGTAATTTTTCCATGGGGTTTGATGGGTCTTCTAATAGACATTCGGGGAAGAACAACAGTTTCTCTGATTACTCCGGTTCCAAGTTTGGAAGGGGTGGTGATGGACGGGCTCCATTTGGAGAAAGATTTGGCCAATCTGATGGGTTCCATTCAGGCATGAGAGGAAGGGGATCTACTTGGAGGTCCGAGGCTTGGGACTTTCCCACATATGGTGGGTCCAGGAACGGGCTACTCGGGTCAAGGAAAGCTTCAACGGATGGTAGGTCACCAAAATCAGAACATGATAATGATCACGTTGGCAGCAGGAGAGGTTGGGATAAAGGGGCCACCGGGCCTGTTAGGTTTGGAGAAGGTCCTTCTGCAAGAAGTGTCTGGCAAGCTTCAAAAGACGAAGCAACACTGGAAGCAATCCGGGGAGCTGGAGAGGACAATGGGAAAGCAAGGACTGCAAGAGTAGCCATCCCTGAAATGACAATGGAAGCTATGGGCGACGAGAATGTTGGGCAAGACCGAGACCCTGTTTGGAACTCGTGGAGTAATGCAATGGATGCCCTTCATGTCGGTGATATGGATTCGGCTTATGCTGAGGTGTTGTCTACAGGAGATGATGCCTTGCTTGTGAAGCTGATGGACAGATCGGGTCCAGTAGTTGACCAGCTCTCCAATGAGGTAGCAACAGATGTTTTGCATGCTATTGGGCAATTTCTACCGGTGCACAACCTTTTTGATATCTGTTTATCCTGGATTCAACAGGTATGTATATGTATGGCTTGTCCCTTAAACTAACCCTCAGGTGCTGAAACAAACTGATACACATTTTGTTTGATTTGTTTAGTTGGTAGATATAGTGATGGAAAATGGACCGGACTTCTTGGGCACTCCCATGGAAGTGAAGAAAGAGCTTTTAGTAAATCTGCACGAAGCTGCTTCAACGATGGACTACCCTGAGGATTGGGAACCTGACCAGCTCTTGTTGCAGCTGGCATCGGCATGGGAAATCAATCTGCAACAGCCCGAGGAATAGTCCACTGCATAACTTTTTGGTATACATACACTGTATTTCACACTCGAGAATGGACAAGGTACGTTTGCAGATATGCTGGTGTTCCATTATATTGTATTCGATTGATTTGATGAAGCTACAACTGGATGCGTATTCGGTTAGTAAATATTTGATTTGTCTTGTAGATCTGTCTGTCACTGTCTTAAAAACTAAATTCTTGTACACTCCTGTTATTTGAATTACAAGTCCAACATCGCTTTCCGTTCAAATTTGGTAATGAAATATTTATTTTGTTCAGTTTTGTTTTTTTAGGGTTAAGGTATTCAATTTTAGCAACTTGTGTCTGAAGAAAAACTCCAGCAACGTCTACTCCTATACTTGAATTATTTTGCACCATCCATCACAAAGTTAGAAAGTAGAGAAATAGACTAATTTGCCCTCATGCTATCTTTCCATTTTTGAGGTTTTATGTTTGTTTAGGGTCACAAATTGTCAAAATATCAAACCTGAGCGACATTTTCTGCAGACATGCCATTTTACTGTAAGGGTAGATGCTGTATTTTAAAAACTTTAGATGACACGTGAATAACATTAGACCCATTTTGGATGGAAAACGTGACTTTTCAGTGACGGTGCAAAATAATTAAAGTTTAGGGATACAAGTTGTTAGATTTTGTTTGTCAGGGACACCGTTTATCAAAACCGCATACCTGAGGGTCATTTCTTGCAATATTCCCCCCCCCTTTTTTTATTACAGCCCAGCATGTCAGAACTTAGGAATATATCAGAAATGAATGACAGCAATAGGAAGGGATTGCAAGTGCTGTACAAGAAGTTGAAACAAGTTCATGTTTCACAAACATCAACTACATGAGTATTTTTCATGCCCTCCATTATGCTCGATTCCTAGTTAAGCTTCCTTGTCCCCATGGTCTGTTATTGCTAGTTTCTGATCGCTTTGATCTTCGTTCCTCGCTAAGTATTTGAGAGCAGTCACAACATCACTCATCAGAGGCCTACTACTTGCTTCCTCTTGCAGACACATTGCTGCGACACCCAGGGCTTGGTACAGTCCTTTCATTGGGTACTTCCCTTTGAGCAATGGGTCAGCCATCAGAGGGAACAGCTTCTTGTCCTTGAAAAGGGGCGTTGCCTGCAAGAGAAAAAAACCCCGAAAAGTGATCGAATACTTGTAAGAAAGACAAGATTCTGAACATACCCAAGTAATAAGGTCCTGCTCTTCGAATGGCCTGTCAACGTCGATGACTCTCCTTCCCGTGATCATCTCCAAGAACACGACCCCGAAGCTGTAGACATCGGATTTAGCGGTGAGCTGTCCAGTCTGTGCGTACTCAGGAGCGCAATACCCGTATGTTCCCATGACCCTCGTGGACACGTGGGTCTTGTCCCCGGTCGGTCCAAGCTTTGCCAGGCCAAAATCAGAGAGTTTCGGGTTGAAGTCTTGGTCCAATAATATGTTGGAAGCCTTGAAGTCGCGGTAAATCACCGGGGGTTTCGCGTATTCGTGCAAGTACTCGAGCCCTTTTGCTGCACCTTCCGCAATTTTCATCCTAGTATTCCAATCCAATGGCTTCTTCTCTGGACTCAAATCTAAGGGAAGAACCACATAGTTATTACACAAGGCGCTTTGTCATGCCATTGGTTCTTACAAAGAAAATGTACTCATATTGACCTTGCATGAACATTACTCTTTGGTATCACATAACTTATAACGATATTAGTCATTGTATCATGTGAGATCTCTGTCCATAAAGGACAATAAAGAATCCTAAAAAAACCAGATTGAGACTTTGATTTAAATCTGAACTAAACAAGACTTACCAAGGAGGTGGTCCTCAAGAGAGCCCCGAGGCATGTACTCGTAAACTAAGATCCTTTGCCTGCCATCAGCGCAATAACCGACCAGGTTGACAAGGTGAGGATTGTGAATGAGGCTCAATATCAAGACCTCTACGAGGAACTCCCTGTTGCCCTGGAATCCATTTCTATCGAGTTGTTTGACAGCAACAACCTAAGAGAAAAACATGTACATGAAAAGTTGCCAACTAGTCTCCATACTTTTCTTACATTTTTGACATTGTCGTACCTGATTTCCAAGGCGTCCTTTGAAGACCTTCCCGAAACCTCCTTCTCCAAGCAGGTTTTCAGGGCGGAAGTTGTTTGTTGCTACAGATAACTCATGGTACGAGAATAAACGAGCGCTGATGTTCCCTTTTCCATTCTTTTTTACCTCTTCAGCGACCAACTTCCTCCTACTGCCATCTGCATGCATGCATCGTGACAGATGAATGTGTTAGAATATAAAACTATAATTAAACCTAACAGAATCGAAAAATGTACCCTTGGTGAAGGAAATGTCGGTGTATGTGGATAGAGTTTTCGTGTCTTGATACTCCTTGATGCATCTCTTCAACGTTTTCTTGTCGAGCCTCTCGTTATTCAAGTAACATGGGAAACATCTAAACTTCCTACCATCTTGGTTCGGATTCATAATATTTGATGCTAGCTAGGAAGAAAAAATGGATGAATCTCGGGCGGAGACTTTAACCTTAACCTTAACCTTGGGAAAGAGCCAGAAAGTTTTCGGTCTCTGGCCTCCCGAGGAAAGGAAACTGCGATGCTACCATGCAATAATGTTTGTCGCCGATGATGTTTTTTTTTCTCCTCTTGCCTCGTAATCTTTTCCATATTTGGCTCAAGATTAAGTCAATTCTGCTATTTTTAGTAGCTGACAGGTACTCTATGATTAACCGGTAACTAACTACCTTTCCAATTTTAGTTGATTCAAAACGGTCTTATATTCCATTTTATTCTTTCTTTTTGTCTGAATGTGACATTATGTTCCGATTACAAAAGTTTGACGTACCACATATATGTATAGTATAGTATAGTATAGGACGGAATATGTTTATTAAGTTATATAAGTCATATTAAATTTACAAGGTGCCTCAATCGCTATAACTTTAATGGTAAAGCTTGAAGTCGTCTAAAATAAAAGTGAATGTGAAGGCATTGTCAAAGTTCTACCTGCTCTGCTCCTAATAAACTTTTTAATTGTTGGCCGAAAATGGTCATCTATGCTCCTATCATAGGATATTTATCATTGGTTCCCATATGAATTTACCTAACTTTTGTTAGGTGTTGAAATTGTTGCAAGTAGGAGTGGCGGTTCATCGCACCGATGAGAAACCTTGTTGGAACTTTCGGTTCTCAGAAAACTTCCACCGGTATCGTTATTGGAACACATAACATTCCTTGGTTTACGTCGGTCGGTTACCGGTTTTAACTAAAAGCCCAACAAGAGGCAAACAAAACAGCCCAACAAGAACCAACGGTACAAACTAAAGCAACAACAAAAAAAAAATATCAAATCAGAAGGGCAAAAAAGTAAAAGAAAAACAACACACAAAACACCATCCCTCGGGAACCTAACCACCACTAATGCCGCTCACCGACACCTCGATCTTCCTTGTCTCCAGCAACCCACAACCACAAGAGCCCACACAAAACCTTGAGAGCCCTTCTCCGCTGTATTGAAGCCCATAAGCTGCACTAAACACTGCTCCGCTCTCCCGGAGAGAGTCCAACCGTGGCCAACACTTGCTATCGACTAGAATGGAGTCAGAGATAAAACACAAAAAGCCGTCGTCGGAAAGACGATAATAAGGAACTCATATCCGAATGAACCTACTAGACGAAGATGCATGAGGAGGAGAACCAAGAAAAAAAACAACGACATCGAAACCACCCAATTGAACACACGCTCAATTTTTAGATGATAACTCGCCATAATCCTCCAAACTCCGAAAATCCACAAGGGAGAGTTAGATAGACTGTAAATCCACCTCTCCTACGACAAGGAAGAGGAAGAAGAGTAAACCTAAGCACGGGGAGCACATAATCGGACGACATTGAAGCGAAGGAGACGACGACTAAGCGCCGACCAACACCCCCCCCCCCCCCCCCCCCCCACACACACACACACCAAATATAAACCAAAAACCGTAGATCTAAAATCAAAACCCCACATACCTAGAGGACCAGTCGCTGCCCACCATCGGACTACAACTAGTTAAAACCACTCCAAAATCGGAGTAAATAGAGGAAAAAGAGTACAAATTAAACTTGAAGACGAGACACAACACCCTCGACAGATCTGACGTGAGGAAGAGGTAAAGAGGCCACAATGAACAAAGGCAGCGAGAAGGATCCAAAGGGACAAAAGAGGAAACAAAACCAACCGTATGCCCTTTCAATGTTGTTCTAGGCTTCAGGCTTATCTATATGAGAAATCTGTGGTAATTCCTATGAAATTATCAAAAAAGGAAATTATGTCTGTTTTGGATTTTGAAGCAGGATCATTGCCTCTCACTTATCGTGATTTTCCCTTAGGTGCCAACCCAAAAAGATTAATATCTTGGGCCCCCATTGTTCAAAAATTCAAAAATGCTTTTGGATTATGGCAAGCTAATCTATTATCTCTTGGGGGAAGGATAACTCTCATCAAATCCACTTTGGGTGCTCTTCCTCTCTATTTCCTCTCCATAATTAAAGCTCCTAAAGGAGTTATCAAATCTATCGAAAGCTGACAGAGGAGGTTCTTATGGCATGGTCAGATGAATGGAAATAATTGTTGCAAAATAAGTTGGAATAATGTCTGCAAACCAAAAGTTGAAGGAGGCTTGGGAATAAGAAATCTCACTCATATGAATACAACTTTGCTAGCAAAATTTGTGGAAGTTAGTAATTTGTGGTAAGTTTGGTTGGGGGAGTCTGGAATGAGACATGTGTAATTTCCCAGAAATTGGGAATACCAACTTCTTATCCCATATTTTGGATCTACTGTAAAAATATTAGGCTTGAAGAATATTTTAGCAGTCAAGGTCTTCATTGAAAAGTAGGAAATGGGGAAAGAGTAATGTTTTGGAGAGCTATCTAATGGGGTGATGTAGCTTTCAAGTATCTCTTCCCAAGATTATATTCTCTCTCTCAAGCTAAAGATATGATGGTTGCATATGCTTGGAATAATATGGTTTGGGATTTGGAGTTTAGTAGAACTCCTAGGGGTAGAGCTGAACTGGATTGGAATAGTCTCGGTCTAATTCTGAATGCATTGTATCTTCAAACTCATCAGGACGTTTTAGTTTGGCATTGGGATCCTAAAAGCTTCACTGTTAAGAAACTCTATTCTCTTGTTGAACTACAAGGCTCTCAATCCTCCAATCAAGTTACTTGGACTAAATATCTATGGTTACTTGGAATTCCTCTAAAATTGACAGTATTTTGTTGGTTGGTCTGTCATGAGGCAATTCCTTCCAAGTTTCTAGACTCTTGACGGATGTCCTTTTCTCTTCCAAATCTAATTTTCCCTGTCTGTAATTGGGATCTGAAGGATGGTTCTCATGGTCTATTACATTGTCATAGAGCTTGGCAAGTCTGGGGGTCTCTAGCTAAGTGGTGGGCTATCTCTTTGGTGATTCCTAGTTTTGTCAAAGCCTTCCTTTCATCTTGGTCTTCACTCTTAAGGGCCAAATACAAAAAAAAGTTGGCTAAGGCTTTTCTAAATTACTTGTTTGAAAATTTGGTTGACTAGAAATGCTCTTATCTTTAAGGGAGAGAACTTTTCAGTAGAAGAAATTTTTCAAAAGGTGCTTAATCAATCTTACTCATGAGAATGGACCAATTTTGAAGTATCAATGGATTTCTTCTCTTTCAACACTTGGATCACTTCCCCAAAAACTTGTATTGCTTGGAAAAAGGTTTTTTTTTTTTTTATAATGTGAAGCAATTTTGGTTGGTGCCTCTTAGATGATTGATCTTCAGTACAAGCTTCTTGTATGGTTGAGAGGTAATTCTATTTGGATTTTATTGCAAATTCTCAGTTCCTAACACAATATCCTTGGTTATACATTTGAATCTTCTCTTGCTTGCATTCCAAGTAATCTCTTTTGGCTCTATTGTTCGTCTTCAATTATATCGAGGTATTAATGTTTTCGGTGTGCTCTGCTTTTGACTTGGGCCTCAAGTTATCTATTCTGAATTTTCAGTAGGGGTTTTGAAAGGTGTCTGGGTTTTTGTTGTTGGAGCTCTTGTTCCGTTCTTGCAGGTCTTGGCTTGGGGTTGTTGCATACATAAGCAGTCAGCCTCATTCTCTTTTACATATTTTGGGGTTGGGGTATAAGGATGTGTTTAGGGTTGGGTTCGGGAGTTGTTGTGAGATTTGGTGAGGTCCCATTTGGGTCTGTTATGTGGGTTTGTTTTCATGGTTCTTCTCTTTCAGATCCTGGTCTCTTCTGGCCGTGTATGGCCATTCTTTTATGTTCCTGTGTGTGGGTAGTTATTTTCTCTTCTTTCTCTAGGGGTTGTTGCTGGGGAGTGTGAGTAGTAATTTTCTTAGTTTGAGGGTGTTGTCTCTAAGAGTGTAGTGCTTCATTACTCTGAATTTCGATTTGGTAACTCAAGGCTTTTCTCTGTGGGTTTTGGTGGCTGCTGCATATTTTGGTGTATGATTGCTAGGTGAATTATGATGAAGAAGCGGTTTTGCTGCACTTCCAAATTCTGTGGTTCGATATGGTTTCATCTCTGGTCTTCTGTGGATCTTACTGAGTGTTGCATCTTATGACAGTTAGGGTGTTTCAGTGCAAGATTGTTGTTGTTGTGGAAGACGTTTTGCTATGCTCTAGATTTAGTTTGGGGTTGCTCCTGCCTTTGGTTTTGATGGCAATTCTTCTTACAAATTTCCAAATCAATTTTTAGTTAGCGGTTTGTTTCTCTTATATTGTGTTGGTTAGATCGATTGTTGGTTTGATAATTTTTTTCTTTTAGATCTGTAGCTAGATCTTTGTATTCCTCTTTCTCCTCAAAGAAGATTTTAATCTAAATTTCCTGATAGAAAAACAGTATAAAAGGGCGCAAGTAAAAAATAAAAAATAAATCAAAATTTGATAAGTATTTTTTTTATTCTACATGGTAGTATTTATTTATCATCGATGAATATCAAATTACATCATACACAAAAAACGAACAAAACATGATAGAAAAAAAAAAGAATCATAACAATATAATAAAACGACTATATTCTATACTAGTAGTATAGTACCACATCATGTAACAATAGATAGTCTAATAAAAAAGTGCAGCCGCAGCGGCCAAGAAGAGGCCGCCGGCAGAGGCAGCCACAGATGTTGCCGAGCTAGAGAAAGGAGGAGGAGGAGGAGTGACAGAACCCGCCGGAGAAGGAGAAACGGGTCCGGTGGCGGGGAGGACGTTGAGCTTCAACTCTTGCCCGGCGTCGCAGTGGCCTGGCTTTGTGCAGATGAAGTAGTTCATGCCGGCGGTAGTGAGGGGGATGTTCGCCGGACCGGCGGTGACCAGCCTGATGGGGTTGGTGCTGATACAGTCGTCGGCGGCCTGAGCTGTCACCTGAGCTACGTCGTGTACTCCCGTTGCGAAGTTGAACACTAGAACATAATCAGCAAAATGATCCATCAGTCTCAGCTCAAAATATCACTTCAACTACTCCTTTTAAAGTTGATATTATATTAAAATTTATTATTTAAACGATGTAACAATTAAATTAATAACTCATATTATTGTTTGACGTTTAAATTGATAATACACACAAACTCATCAGTTCTTCAAAAAAAGAAAAAAACAAAACTTATTAAGTTGTTATTTTGACAAAAATGTTCATGTATCTAAAAACATGTTATGATTAGAAGCATAAACATAATTTGTTACCAAGAACATCGCCGACGTAAAAAGTCTTGCCCAAAACCCAGTTGTCGTAGACATCGTCGTTGGCGTTAGACGGCTGGTTCCAGCCGGTGGAGTCGCCGACGGTGTAAGTCGCCGCATCGGAGCTCCGGAACATGGTGGCCGCCACCAGCACAGCCATAGCGAAAGCCATGCTCGATGATCTTGACATTTTCTTATGTGTTCTTTCTTACAAGTCGCTCCTGGTTTTCCTCGAACTCAGCTTTTGGTCTCTGTTTTTGCTGTGAGACACAAAGGTTGTTCTGTTTCTATTTATAGAAAGGAGTGGTTCGGATTAATTAAGGACGTTGGATTAGGGAGACGTGTCCAAGGTCGGTCGTCTGATTGCCGCGTGAGGCATTACCTAATCTGCATGACTTATCCGGCATCGTGGTCAACTCTCCTTGCCTTTGATGTGAACAAGTCCATGGAAGAATACAAATATAATAGAAAAATGGTGACCCATGGTTGTTAAAGTCCATCCACAATCGGATTAGCGAATAAAATAGAAACAATTTAATTGTACATATTTCTCCATGTGTAGACATGTAAAAAGATGAGATAATAATTGCAAAAATTTGAAATGAACTATGCAACAAATTCACCTTGATTTATTTTTCGTTTATAAATCCACTAACAGATTAAATATTTTACAAAAAGTTGAAAGCACTCATATAAATATAAAAATACATACATAAGAATTTTAAATTGCAAAACAGGTATAAATTAGGGTTACATATAATGGAAAGAGCAAAACAGTCATTTTCAAAAAAATAGTTGATGTCATTTGATTTTCACATGACTAAATCCCGTTAAAAATAAAAAAAATTCTCTCGGCTTGAAAGCCTACCCTAGCCCTAGCCCTAGCTTATCTGCCGCTATGGAGCTTCCGTCTGTCGCTGCTACTGCTGCGTCGCCTGGGGTTGTCGGATTTGTCGTCCCCGTGTTCGCCTATCCCATCCCGATGTCCTCGCAGACCATGTCTGGTGGGGGTTTAAGTATTGGTAAGAATGACTGACTTTTCCACAACCCTTTGCGTCTCTTTCCTCCCCCGCCCCTCCGGTGGTTCCGGTGACCCTTAATCCGATCGCCATGCCTCCCTGTCCTTCTCCACCGACTTCATCTGGCCTCCCCGTTTCGCCTGGTCGGTAGGTCCTTTTGCCTCTGTCATCCTCTTCTTGTCTCCCTCATGTCTTGCCCCAACCTCCTCTGTCGATGGGCTCGTTGGCTCTGGGTTCGGAT